>JBBYHO010229414.1:0-34067 GCA_038382025.1 Adansonia gregorii | reverse complement strand
GGTGGCGACTCCAAGCATTGGCCATCTCGTGATGGTCACACGAGACCAATAAGATGAGTGATTCATCTTATGGTCCCTCTCACTGTGTCATAAGTCGAGAATCTGTATTTTCTTGTTCTTATCGTAACTCTGAAGAATGGTCTTGTCAAGAAGACATTTTCGAGTCAGGATAATATTTTAAGTCGTACGCACTCCTAGATCCGCGAGGATCCACCCTAGGGTACATCGTGACACCATGCCTCATATTTAGATATCTTATTGGTTCAGTTGAAGTTGAGTCTGGCACTGAAGGGAAATAATCTCTATTTAGTTTGAATAACTTGATTCTGTGCCTTAATGCATTTAATGCTCTATCAAAATACATTTTCCAAGTTTGGCTCCAACTGATACCACTTTTTGCTTTAGATATGCACATTATGCCCTTGCGTGGGAATTTAAAATCTAATGGTTCATAGTCCTCTTTGGCTCAACTTGCCAAGAACTCAGCTATTGTGCTACCTATGATGGCTTTCCAGATCACATAAATATGTCATAATTTGAGAGTAAAACTTGCCATTTAGCCAACTTTTTTGACAAAACAGAAGCCTTGCATAGGTATTTCATAGGGTCCAATTTAGTAATCAGCCAAGTGGTGTGACATAACATGTATTGCCTTAACCTTTGAGCATTTAATCTAGAGCACAACATTAATTCTCCATTATGGAGTAGTTATTTTCATACTCTGTTAATTTCCTACTTAAATAATATATAGCTTAGCTTTTTTTTAGACTCATCATGTTGACCCAGTGCACAAGCCATGGACTTGTCAAAAGTTGATAGATATAAGATTAGTGGTCGATCAGGCACTGATGGTACAAGCATTAGCAGGCTCAATAGCTAGCACTTGACCTTGTCAAACACTTGCTAGCACTTATTGCCAAGGTTCTATTTTCAGAGTAGGTGGAAGATGGAATACATTTATTTGTTAGCTGGGATATGAATCTAGCTATATAGTTCAGTCTCTCATGGAAACTCTTCACTTGTTTTTTAGTACAAGGCAATGGAAGGTTTTAGATAGCCTTCACCCTATTAAGATCGACCTCAATTCCTCGTTCACTTACAATGAAGCCTAATAGCTTGCTAGAGGTAACACTGCAAGTGTACTTAGCTGGGTTTAGTTTAAGTTGATATTTATGCAGTTGTTTAAAGAGTTTGTGGAGGTTAGCAACAAGTTTAATGACTTTTAGGGATTTGGCAATCATATTATCCATAAAGACCTTTATTTCTTTATACATGAAGTCATGGTATAATGTCACCATTGCCCTTTGGTAAGTTACCTCGATGTTCTTAAGTCTAAAAGGCATAACCTTGCAGCAGAAAGTACCTCACATGGTTATGAAGGTAGGTTTCTCCATGTCTGCAATTGCTATTTTAATTTGATAGCAGCCTAAAAATTCATCCATGAAGAAGAATAGAGATTTTAGCAGTATTATCTACTAAAGTATTGATATGAGGTTAAGAGAAAATGTTTTTAGGGCTAGCTCGATTTAAGTCCCTATAATCTATGCATATTCGCACCTTGTTATCCTTTTTAAGAATTGAGATAATGTTAGATACCCATTTAGGATACTTGGCTACCTCGAGAAATCTCTGTCAAATTTCATCTTTACTTTTTCTTTAATTTTTAGAAGCATCCTCAATTTCATTCTCCTAATTATTTGTTGTACAGTTTGGCACTCAAGTTTTAAAGGAAGTTTGTGAACCACAGTGTTAGTGTTTAGCCCAAGCATGTATTGGTAGGACCAAGTGAATACATCTTGATATTCTTAAAAAGGATTGATCAATTTGGTTTAGGTTAATGAGTTTATAGATGTTCCAATCTTAACCCATTTCCAATCTTCCTCTATCCCAAGGTTCATGGTTTTATAGGCTCTTTATAGCATTCTTGCTCAATTAGTCTTAACAAATCAAGTAACAAGATGCTTTTCCCAAAATCCCCCCATACTCAACCTTACCGGTGTATATTAGTTGCTCAGAATTGACTTCTTGAGTCTTAGTATGAATATTCATGTCATTTTCATCTGGGTTCCTAAAAATATAAAGAAAAAAATATAGTTAGAAAATATATAGGGAAAAAAAAGTCTTAAGTATTTGATAAAAAATAAAGATGGACACAAAAGATTTAATGCATGCTGTAAACACCTTATTTTGTCTAGACTAATTTTTTTAGCAACCTGGGGCATGGGCATGAGAGGTGGCGATAATCACCGGATGACGTGTCATCCAACGAAAAAGTATTTTGGAGAAGGTCAAGAAGGCCTATGGATTATATCAAAGATAAATGCAAAGATGTGGCATCAAATGACGTAGTTCAAGGTGTCTAAGGACAAAAGATATGAGAAAATTCACAACTTTGCTCGAATGTATCGATACATGGTTCTCATGTATCAATACAATGCTTGAATAATCCAAAAATTTGAAATGTCCCCATTTGTATCGATGCAACATGTAAATGTATCGATACATGTGCTTATGTATCGATACTAGGCCATGCCAAGACCAAAACATGCATTCTATAAAGAAATGTATCAACATGTATCGATATAATGAAGCATTGAATCAATACAATGGTTAATAGTATTAATACATGCAAGCCATTTCCACGGTCCGGGAATTTTCGGCACATCCACCATCAATCCAAAACTTAATTTTAACTCGTTTCTTTGCATCAGAAAAGATTAAAACCCATATTAAATTACGAATTTGGACTTTTCAATTAATCAAAACATTGCTGAAGTATAAATTATATGAAAAAGGTCATTGTTGCATGATCACCCTACTCCTCCCTAGTTTGTTGTCCAGGATCACCATCAGCCACTTTATTTGCTGAAAAATCATTTTAGCATTTAGACCAGCCACCCTATATCCATCACACTGGCAGCAAGTTACTCCCTACAACGACTCTATAGCTATCAAGCTGACATCACTTTGTCCCCCTTGAGAAATAACCAAAAACACCTCCAATTTGGCTCCAAAATGCTAAATAGACCACTTTATATCTCAGCTGAGTTTTTGGAGATTCCAGCTCATTTTCATCTTCCAAAATAGATTCACACATTAAGAAAACCAAATCCCGTAGCTCTTCACTCAGCACCCAAAAATAGCCCCAAAACACTCATTCTCAACCACTATATATTTTGAAAATCACCCTCATCCATACCAGAACCAAAACCTCATTGTTTCTCTATCTTTCTTGCTTATTAACAATAAGGAAAAGAAGAAAATTCAAGCCATCTTTGCTGCTCCAACTATTTCGCCAAAAATTAAAGTTTTATTGGTATAACATCTTACTTTATCACTTTCATTTTCTGTTTTTTAGCATCTTCATCATTTTACTGAGCTCTCCATGTTTCCATCACCCTCTTAGGATTCTTATGCATTATTGTGGCTTTTGGTTGCGGTAGTTTAGGATTTGGATGCCTTAATGCCCCTTTGATGTGCAAAATGTCTCATTTCATCGTTATTTTTTTGATAGCTATTGCTCATGTATTTTACGCCATATCTATGCGTCTTGTTATGATTAATCCATGTATGAATCCTTAGCCTAACATATTTCAAGCATATTTATACATTAGCTTGCATCTTGTCATGAATCATTGTCATTTTCAGCATCCATAATAGTTTCTTATCAAAGTGCATAACACTTTCTTTGTCTAGACCATTGGTAAAGTTAGCATCCCTATTCATGTTATGTGCCATCCCCTTGTATGTTTGTTGTCTTCTCCTTGTCAAAGTGCATGTTTGATGGCTATAAAAAAAACTTATTTTCAAGACCTCCCAGGCCAAGAATGCTAACATTGACCAACAAGGACTAGCATGAACTTAGCATTTTTCTTAAAGTTAACTAAAAATATTTGGGAAGATAAAGTTTCTAGATCTGTAATCCTAACTAAATGAGCTTAAAACTTCTGATTTTCCAACAAAAATGCCCATGCACTTGTTCCCTAAATGTTTGTGCCTTGTTTTTTAGTCAAAACCTTGAGCGGTATGATCAACAGACTGTTTCATCATCCAAAATTACTCAGGGGCTATGCAAATGAGTTCGCGACACTCATGCCACTCTTTCCCTTCAGTCGTGGACGTTCGAATGTCAATGACTCGAGTTTGGGCCTGTAAACATAGAGCAAATAAGAAATATCCTCTGCTTTGCTTTGTCCCTTACTGGTAGCATCACTATTACAACTTGAACAATACTTTAAAATCCCAAATTTTTTTTTCTAAAAATGTGTCAAAATATCTTTAAAATGAGGTCTTGTTCACTCCTGGATCAGTTCAGATGAAAGAGTTATGATTTTTTCCTAAACTGTCCGAAATCCCTACAGTTAACAAAGTGCATTCTGGTTGGGCCCTTTAGGCCCACTAAACGATTTTTCCAAATCCATCCAGCATTTTTCCTAAAAGATTCATGAATTCCCTTTTTGAAAAGGTATTATTTGCAATTATTTGATACCAAATGAGTCTGAAATGATTTTTTAAATTTTGACACATCTTTTTTCTCGCATGCTCTGTCAGTAGCGTAATTGACCCAAATTTGAAAATTTATTTCCCTGGAAAGTGTTTTTTTGGGATATGAGGAATATTTTTTGGTTGACCCTCATCAAGTGACCTTTCTAACTGCATCTTGTCCATCCTCTAAAGCCTTCAAACCAATCCAGAATAAATTTAGAAGGTGGGATTGCGTGATGCTATCCTCTGTTGTCGATCATGGTCAAAATTAAGTTGTTTTCCCAAATTTCATCTCGAGACATTCGAATGCCTCCATATCACCCCGATCAAACTCCAAAACATGCTTTGACCTCCCATAAGCTTGCATCAAGGCATGAATATATATTTTTTTTACATATTTACCATCCTCATTCAGAATAATTTCTTTTGCCAAAAATCATCGAAATGCTCACACATTTCCTAAATCACAAAGTTTTGTTAACTTAAGTTTTCCAACTCGACTTTAAAGAGTGTTAGATAATGTCACTTTTAGGGATACTCCAACCCTGACCTTCTAAGAGGATACTCCAACCTCACTTTCCAAAATGGTTAAGATTTAAAAATCTTCTTTTGTCAAAATTATTCATTTTCTATGGGATACTCTAATCCTATTTTTCCGAAGGGATACTCCAACCCTGTCTTTCAAATACAATTAAATTTTTTTCCTTCTCAAACTTCCATGAATGTCCCAAGAGTCAAACTCATTTTTTTAAAAAAAAAACCTTGTTCAATCAAGGGAACTAGATGCTTATCAAAAATCGTCGATTCAGTTATTCCTAGATAATCAATGCCAATTGCAAGATAAATTCCAATGTTCCATCTCTTCCCTTTATCATTACATTGAATGGTTGATGTTATGTTACTTCATTCGTTGCCGTACTAACGTGATTTCTTAGTGGTGATTATTTGCATGCATGTTTTCAAAACATTTCAAGTAAAACTAAAGGTAATATTCTGCGTGGATATCGCTTCAGTGCCCAAAGTGGAATATTTCATTTTTCAAAGTAAAATCCAAAGGTCATTTTTATTGAAAATCTTTATATTTCCTATCTCTCCGGGGCTTGTATGAGATTATATCTTTTCATCAAAACCTGGATTTGTATTTCTATAAAATTTATGCATTAAAAGGGGGCTTATATAGATTAAAAGAATCGAAACTGAGATAAGACATAACTAGTAAGGTACTGATTTCGAGTGTTGCAAAGAGGTTCATGCCTCTTTGTGTGTAACCAACCCCTGAACCCAAATGGCGAATCTTTTTACTACGTAGACCACGAAATCGATGTTTCGAGTTTTGTAACTCAAGACATAGGTTTCAATAGGCATCCGGTCATGCCTAGCCTAAAATGATCGATGGTGACTCCAAGCATTGGCCATTTCATGATGGTCATTCGAAACTAATAAGATGAATGATTCATCTTATGGTCCCCTTCACTGTATCATAAGTTGAGAATCTGTATTTTCTCGATCTCATCACATAGTGAAGGAAAAGTCTTAGTCAAGAAGATATTTCCAAGTTAAAAAATATTTTAAGTCGTATGCACCCATAAATCCATGAAGATCTACCCCGGGGCACGTTATGACAGCTTGGCGACTCCATTGGGGATAGTATAGAGAGTTAGGCCAATAACTAGCTGTGTCTTGCTAGGTTCTCAGTTTCTTTGAATAATCATCAGTTTAATAAAAATGGTAATACGAAAGTAAGTAAAAAGATTTGATCGTTTCCCTATTACACACCGCACACTTGCATAAGCATTAGAGTCCCCCCCATGGCGTGGTTATAACCCAATCATTAGGAGGAAATGAGATATCTGCCTTCATAAGTAACCCTCCGCATAAGCATGGCAAAAACTTTTCGGATGTAAATTACCTATGTCTCTTGTGAGTAACCCTTCGCATTTGCATAAGAAATACATCCACCAGATTGAACCCGTTCTGCCAAACCATGATGGTCTTAGGATCGAAGTGCCTCGACTATCCTTACCGGATGGAGGAGTAATTCTGATACTAATTTAGGCATCAACCCAAACCTCATACAGTAAGCCCTACGAGCTAAACCATGTCAAACCATAGCGGAATGCTGCTAGAATGCCCAAAAAATAGGGTCACTCAGGGAAACATTCCAAACCTTTACTCTTAATTACCATAATTATGTAGGTGACAATGAGTATAGAATTGCCACCCGCATCTGCCTTTTTATCACTTATCAAGGCATGCCTTCATGCCACCTGAATGGTGACTAATTTTTGTCTTAATAAGTGACGGTGAGCCAAAAACCATCATTCGTAATGTCTTATGCTATAAGGCATTATGATGTCCGAGTCACGACTTAATACGTATCCGTACTAGTGGTGATAAACGAATATTATTACCGATCAATTATTTTTTGTCAAAATAAGATATTGCATCACCTCATAAAGGGCAAATTGCATCCTAACATGTGAAATGCTACCCGTTTCTTGTCTCACCACCTTAGTTAAGACATGTTATGGATATTTTGTTATGATGTTCTTAAAGTATTTATTTCCTTACATTTGTCTCCTATATGTTCCACTAACTTATTTTCCCTTTGTTTGTGTTTCTGTGTATGCATCATCTCATCATAACTATCATGACTATCATCATTTTGGGACATTTGTTCTGGTTTAATGTATAGCAAGGGGCATCATTTATGGAGCAATAGCTTATCTCCACTATCGAGTCCTTTGAAAACGTCAGAACATGGTCATAAGGTCGCCAACATTAAGATGGGGACATCCTAAAGCCCGACTATGTCTAAAAAATGCATGAAGGGGTCAAGATCGATTTCTATTAGAATGATTGTCCGGAATTGAAGCACATTTGGGACAGTTGGGATAACAACAAGAAAGAAGCCTTCACTTAAAAGTACAGGGATATAACTCTTTTACTTTAAGTTTAATTGGATAATGGCTTGTTACGAGCAGTGATAAAGTTTTAGAATTTGGCCTACCAATGTTTTACCTTCAATAAGCAAGATTTAGTCCTCACCATTAATGAATACATAGCTTTGCTCAACATAAAGAAGGCTAAGTCTGACCAAATTTACTGCAATGTGTTATTGCCTCTTGCTTTCAAGAAAAGGTTGAGGCAAAGTCTTAAAGCCATATAAGCATGGGTTAATAATCACATCAAAGTAAAAAGGAGCAGCGAATGCATCTTTTAGGCCAGCTTGAAAAAGGCCATGGTAAATCTTTCTGACCAAAAAAAAATTCAGGATGTCTATGCTTTGGCAATCTACGGGCTTATCATATTCCCAAAGACTTTGGGTTATGTAAAGGTGGCAATCATAGATTTCTTTTCTTGCTTATATTGCGACCTTTACCCTGCTTCCGCCATCATCGTTGAAACCATCTGTACCCTCAGCTTTGTAAAAAAACGAGAAAGGAAAGTTTATCGGGTGTGCCTTATTGCTCCGGATATGGCCCATAGGTTATCTCTATGTTAGGGAGGAAAGAACAAGGCAAAATTTCTTCTTCAACTTCAGTCCTCTTTCCACAGTATTAGAAGAAGAATGTCATCAAGATAAAACAGAAAAGCATTGGGTCGAGGAATTATGAAACATTAACGAGGAAAAAATCACGTGGATTGCCCTCAGTCGATTACATACAGATGTGGAGACTACACTTGTGTACCGCTCCTGGGATTATAGGTAAATACTAGTTATGCTCCTCTTTTGATATTGCATCAGTTCTAGTGCCAGCAATTCACCCGTTCTTCAAAGACTTGGGACATTGGGATTCAAATACGGAGAGCCTGATTATAAAGCAAAAGTCTAGTTAGCTTTCCAAGCCTAGAAAAAAGTCCATTGTATGGAAAAATACTGGAAAGAAAGCCCCACCACACTTCAATACGAAGAACGGAGACTCCACCATATCAATGATCCATTACCACCACCCAACTCTCGGATACTGCAAATCCCAATAGAGGAACCGTGTTTTGAGATTGAGCTACTTAAAATGGAGTTTGAGTAAGAAAAGGCATCCTTTGCCACATAAATCTCTCGACTTAAGGAGGAAAAAGGCTAGCTAGAGATGGATATCTATATTAGGAGTGGTGAAGTGGATCGAGTAGTTAAAGAAAGGGATCACTTCAAAGATGACCTCGAAAGCTTAACCAAGGATTATATGACACTCCCAAAAGCTAACAAGTCCCGACGTATTAGCAAGACATTAGTCAAATGGGAAGTAAAAGTTGCCACTCTCAATCATAAGCTGAATCAACAAAAGAAGAAAGTCAGAACTAGCAAAGAAAAGTTCACGAGGGTATGTGCTCTTACTTTCACCTACCAATGAAGGAATCAAACACTCGAGGCCCAAATACTATATACGACAGGCGTCAGGGTCAAAAATGAAGCCTGCACTCACAGAATCCAAAAGTTAGAGCGATCTCTCGAAGTTCAACAAAGTCCTATCAATGAAGCAACAAGGGCAGCAACGCGAATTAGAGTGGTAAGCCACAATCGACCAAGCACGTCTGAGTTGCCAAACGCAACATCAGCACTTCACTGAACAAGTTTGAATGGCTCAACAAGAGGTAGATGACATGATTGAAGCAACTTGGTCCATAAAGCGAGACGTCATACCTGTTAAAGATCGTGAGCAATAACTTTTAGGTTTTCTTGATCATGTGATTACATAATGTAATCATGTTATAAAAGAAAAACCATGTTGTGACTTTATGAATGATGTTATTGACGAAGCTGTTCCAAGAATCAATTGTCTCTAATGCATATACACATTTCATTTCACCATTTTACATTACACTTGGATCAATCATTCATTATCTTAACTCATCATTACATCATAAACGCTCATCAATAAATATATTTTTAAATAAAAGTATAATACAAAATAAGCCATAAAAGTGCAAGGGATTTTGAGATCAATCAGGAACATAGAACCTTAAATCATGCACCGCTACAACACACGACGCCATAAGCAAATCATGAAAAGTGATCATAAAGCTCGTATTGAGCAACTTAAGCTAATGGTTAAGGAATCACAAGACCAGATGCTGCATCAGCAATAAGAAATGCAAAATCAAATCTCAAAACTTATAAAACTAATAACTGCCTCGATAAAAGAAAAGGATAAACCAGCACTGTTAAAATAAAAAATGACTCTCCCAACACTGAAAATCCCCCTACTAATAATCTAAAACCTGCCCAAGGGGAAACTAGACAAGAATAGTGGCCTGCTCCTACACCTACCACTTAGGCTCTCTCAGTCATCTATCTAAATCCCATTGTGATAGGTTAATTCATTCTCGGTACTCAAGGGTGAACATAGAAGTCTCATCAGTAGATCTGATAACCCTTGACCATAAGAAACCAAAGAAAATAGAAGGTCAAAAGTCCACCATGAATATAGAAAAGTGAACAAATTCCAGCTATTAGAAAAATGCCTCTAAGCTATGTAGAGTAGTGACAAGTTCAGAGCTCTTGACGTGCAATCATTGTCTTTGGTGTCCAACCTTGTCATTCCCCTGAAGTTTAAAGTCCCAGAGTTTGAGAAGTTTAATGACACCACCAAACCTCCCATCCATGTTCGAACCTGCGAAAGATGGCTGGGTACGAGAAAGATGAAAAGCTCCTCATCCATTGCTTCTAGTATAGCCTCATTGGGCCAACAGCTCAGTGGTATATCAAGCTAGACAATGTGAAAATCCAATCATGGGTCGACTTGGCTAAGGCCTTTCTAAATCAATACCAACATGTATCGAATTAGGCATCTGATTGACTTTCCTTGATGAATTTCGAGAAAAAAATCCACTAAAAGTTGCAAGCAATACACCAAAAGGTGGAGAAAAGAAGCAGCCCTAGTCCAGCCTCCCCTTACAGAAAAAGAGATGATAGTCTTTCATCCACACTTTTGTGCTCTTTATTATGAACAGCTCATAGGGAATGCCGCCAAGAAATTCACAGACTTAGTTCTCTCTGAAAAAATGATCAATGCTGCCATTAAGAGTGGTAGAATATCTATAGGGGAAACAGCTGGATCCAGTAAGAAGCCCATTACCGATAAGAAGAAGGAAGAAGAGGCCAATGCCATAAATTATGCTGGCTCATCTCAACCAAGACAGCATTAAGCACCCAACCCTTATTATTCAAGCATGCTATCTTTTCCCCCGATCATAATATCCCTATAGCCAATTTATGCCACAACCTATAACCCATCATTTGTAATCCCATCAAGCCCACCATAAAGCTACTCTCCACAAGTCCACCAAAATACCCATTAAGTAACCCATAATGCACCTGGTAATTGAGGTTCGAATCAACAAGGCAACACTTTGATCCTATCCCTATGACCTATAAAGAGCTGTACCACACTTTTATCCAAAATCACTTAGTGGCTTTGATCTATGTCCTAAGCCACCATACCCACAATGATACAACCTTAATGCCTACTGTGAATACCACGCTGGGGCCATAGGGCATAACATCGAGAACTACATATCTTTCAAGCGAAATATGTAAAATCTTATTAACTCAAAAGTTTTACAGTTCGAGATGAGAAAGGGACCAAATGTTCCTACCAATCCTTTATGAAACCGTACACAGCTAAATGCAAACATGATCAGCATTAACAATTAATATGAAGCTAAGGCAAGCATAGAAGATGTAAGGATGCCAATGTTCTTAGTCGAGTAGGCATTGATTCAAGTCAGTTGCTTAACATAACAGAAAAAATTGGAAAATAATCCTGACAACTTCTATGACTTCCGCACAGTTATAAGTCATACCCTACAAACATGCAAGAAGTTTTGGTCCAAGGTTCAAAGAATGATGAGTGAAGGCCAGATAGAATTTTATCAATAAACCATGCTTCTTACTAAATTTATCAACATGATAGGGGACGAAACCATGCAACCACTTTACGGTAGAAACTAACCCCTCATTCTTTATTACAAGCTAAGTCTCGAGGTTAGTTTTTTGAATCCTACACCAAAGTTAGTAATGGAGGTACCTAACCATTCTCGTATGAGAACAATAAAGCTGTCCCATGGAAATACAAGAATTAGGTAGTGATGATCAGAGAACTAACCTCTGCAATTGCGGCAATGAAACTGTTAAGAGTTAGTCACCTAAACCATAGTGGTAGGTGTTACGCTCTTTTAGCTCAAGAAAAATAGAAGGTTAATGCATCTCCAAGCACCAATACCATACAAGTTCAAGCAAATAATTTCAAGCCTAAGAAAGTCAAGGAAGTAGTGAGTGAAAGACAAGCCACTGAGTTTCTTAAGTTCATCAAGCACAGTGAATACTGCATTGTGGACCAGTTAAGCAAACAACCGGCTAAGATTTCTATGCTATCTCTGCTCTTTAATTAAGAGGTCCACCAAAATACATGAATGAAAGTGTTAAACGAAGCATATGTGCCATCGGACATCTTAGGGGATAAATTGGGTCAGCTAGTGAACAACATCATGACTGATAATTTTATCTATTTTACTGATGATAAGATCCCTCTTGGAGGCAGGGCCAGTTATGAAGCTCTTAATATCATTACCCATTGCAAGAGACTCATTTTGCCCAAAGTACTTATAGATAATGGGTTAGCCATTAATGTCATGCCCATGACTACATTAAGCAAGCTCCATGTTGATCAGTCTAGCATCAAGAGTAGCCACATCATAGTCCAAGCTTTTGATGGAACATGTCATAGAGTAATTGAAAATATCACAATCCAGCTTCAGATAGGCCCATGTACATATGAAGTTGACTTTCAAGTTATGGATATTAATCCACCTTACAATCACCTATTAGGAAGGCCGTAGATACATTTCATCGGGGTTATTCCATCTTCTGTCCATCAAAAGCTTAAATTTTTTATAGATGACAAAATAGTTACCATTACGGTTGAAAAAAAATGTTCGCCACTGCTTTCACTGCAGATATCTACATAGAGACTAATGAAGATGCACTGGATTCATCATTCTAATCCCTCGAGTTCGTCAATGCAACATTTATGAGAAAATGATCGCTAATAGTTAAACCCACAGTGAATACTGCATTATGAACTAGTTAAGCAAACAACCCGCTAACATTTCTATGCTATCTCTACTTCTTAATTCAGAGGTCCACCAAAATGTATTAGCGAAGGTGTTAAACGAAGCATATGTGCCATCGGATGTCTCCATGGACAAATTGGATCGGCTAGTGAACAATATCACGACAATAATTTTATCTCTTTCACTGATGATAATATCCCATCTGGAGGCAAGGGCAGTTATAAAGCTCTGCATATCATTACCTATTGCAGGGTATGCAGTTTGCCCAAAGTACTTATAGATAATGGGTTGGCCCTTAATGTCATGCCTATGGCTACATTAAGAAAACTCCATGCCGATTAGTCTAATATCAAGAGTAGCCACACCATAGTCTGAGCTTTTAATGGAACATGTCTCAAAGTAATTGAAAATATCATAATCCAACTTCAGGTATGCCTATGTACATATGAAGTTGACTTTCAAGTTATGGATATTAATCTATCTTACAACTGCCTATTAGGAAAGCCATGGATACATTTCACCAGAGCCGTCCCATCCTCTCTCCATCAAAAGGTCAAATTTGCGATAGATGACAAAATAGTCACCATCGGGGCTGAAAAAGAAATCGTTGACACTGCTTTTATTGAAGATATCTATATAGAGCCTAATGAACATGCATTGGATTCATTATTCTAATCCCTTGAGCTTGTCAATGCAACATTTATGGGAGAAGGATTGCCAATACTTGAACCCCATAATGAATACTACATTATGGACCAATTAAGTAAACAACCTGCCAAGATTTTTGTGCTATCTCTGCTTTTTAATTTAGAGGTCCACTGAAATGCATTACTGAAGGTGTTAAACAAAGCATATGTGCCACCAAACATTTTCTTGGACCAATTGGATCGGCTAGTGAATAACATCATATGCGATAATTTTACCTCCTTCATGGATGATGAGATCCCACCTAGAGGTAGGGGCAGTTATAAAGCTCTGCATATCATTACCCATTGCACGGGACACATTTTGCCCAAAGTGCTTATAGACAATAGGTCGGCTCTTAATGTCATGCCCATGACTACATTCAGCAAACTCCATGTCGATTAGTCCAACATCAAAAGCAGCCACACCATAGTTTGAGCTTTTGATGGAACATGTCGCAAAGTAATTAGAAATATCACAATCCAGCTTTAGATAGGCCCATGTACATATGAAGTTGACTTTCAAGTTATGGATATTAATCCATCTTACAACTGCTTATTAGGAAGGTCGCGAAAACATTCCACCGGGGCCGTCCTATCTTATTTCCATTCGAAGCTTAAATTTGTGATAGATGACAAAATAGTCACCATTGAGGCTGAAAAAGAAATCATCGCCACTACTTTCACTAAAGATATCTACATAGAGCTTAATAAAGATGCACCAGATTCATCATTCCAATCCCTCGAGTTCATCAATGCAATATTTGTAGGAGAATGATTACCAATAGTTGACCCCACAGTGAATATTGCATTGTGGACCAATTAAGCAAACATTCCGCCAAGATTTCTGTGCTATCTTTGCTCCTTAATTTAGAGGTCCACCGAAATGCATTGTTGAAGGTGTTAAATGAAACATATGTGCCACGTACATCTCCGTGGACAAATTGGATTGGCTAGTGAACAACATCACGATTGATAATTTTATCTCTTTCATTGATGATGAGATCCCACCTAAAGGCAGAGGCAGTTATAAAGCTCTGTATATTATTACTCATTACAAGGGATGCATTTTGCCTAAAGTGCTTATAGACAATGGGTCAGCCCTTAATGCCATGCCCATGACTACATTAAGCAAACTCCATGTCTATCAATCCGACATCAAGAGCAGCCATACCATAGTCTGAGCTTTTGATAGAACAGGACGCAGCGTAACTGGATATATCACAATCCAGGTTTGGATAGGCCCATGTACATATGAAGTTGACTTTCAAGTTATGAATATTAATCCATCTTACAACTGCCTATTAGGAAGGCCGTGGATACATTTCGCTGAGGTCGTCCTATCTTCTCTCCATCAGAAGCTTAAATTTGTGATAGATGACAAAATAGTCACCATCAAGGCTAAAAAAAATGATTGCCTCTGCTTTCACTGAAGATATCTACGTAGAGCCTAATAAAGATGCACCTGATTCATCATTCCAATCCATCCAGCTCATCAATGCAACATTTATAGGAGATGGATTACCAATAATTGTGCCCCCAGTGAATACTGCATTGTGGATCAGTTAAACAAACAACGCGCCAAGATTTCTATGCTATCTCTACTCTTTAATTCAGATGTCCACCAAAATGCATTACTGAAGGTGTTAAACAAAGCATACGTGTCACTGGATATCTTCGTGGACAAATTGGATCGACTAGTAAACAACATCACGATCGATAATTTTATCTCCTTCACTAATGATGGGATCCTACTGGAGGTAAGGGCAGTTATAAAGCTCTGCATGTCATTGCCCATTACAAGGGACGCATTTTGCCTAAAGTACTTATAAACAATGGGTCGGCCCTTAATGTCATGCCCACGACTACATTAAGCAAACTCCATATCGATCAGTCCAACATCAAGAGTAGTCACACCATAGTCTGGGCTTTTGATGGAACATGTCATAAAGTAATTGGAAATATCACAATCCAACTTCAGATAGGCCCATGTATATATGAAGTTGACTTTCAAGTTAGGGATATTAATCCATCTTGGAACTACCTATTAAGAAGGCCATGGATATATTTCGTCGAGGCCATCCCATCTTTTCTCTATTAGAAGCTTAATTTGTGATAAATGATAAAATAGTCACCATCGAGGCTAAAAAAGAAATGATCACCACTACTTTCACTGAAGATATCTATATAAAGCCTAATGAAAATGCATCGGATTTATCATTCTAATCTCTTGAGTTTGTCAATGCAAAATTTATGGGAGAAGGATTGCCAATAGTTGAACCCCATAGTGAATACTGCATTGTGGGCCAGTTAAGCAAACAACCCATCAAGATTTCTATGCTATCCCTGCTCCTTAATTTAGAGGTACACAAAAATGCATTACTAAAGGTGTTAAACGAAGCATATGTGCTACCGGATGTCTCCGTGGATAAATTGGATCAGCTAGTGAACAAAATCATGACCAATAATTTTATCTCATTCAGATGATGAGATCCCACCTGGAGGCAGGGGTAATTATAAAGCTCTACATATCATTACCCGTTGCAAGGGATGCATTTTACCCAAAGTACTTATTGATAATAGGTTAACCCTTAATGTCATGCCCATGACTACATTAAGCAAACTTCATGTCGATCAATCCAACATCAAGAGTAGCCACACCATTGATTGAGCTTTTGCACATGTCACAGAGTGATTGGAAATATCACAATCTAGTTTCATATAGGCTTATGTACATATGAAGTTGTCTTTCAAGTTATGGATATTAATCCATCTTAAAACTACCTATTAGAAAGGCCGTGGATCCATTCCATCAGGGCTATCCCATCATCTCTCTATCAGAAGCTCAAATTTATGATAGATGACAAAATAGTCACCATCGGGGCTAAAAAAGAAATGATTACCACTGTTTTCACTAAAGATATCTATATAAAGCCTAATAAATATGCACCGGATTCATCATTCGAATCCCTCGAGTTTATCACTATGACATTTATGGGAAAAAGATTTTTAATAGTTAAACCGCACCTCTCAAAGAGTAGTCACTCGGGTTTAAAAATGACTATTGGCAAAGGTTCAAATGCTGGAAAAAGGCTTGGCAAGAATTTGCAAGGGATAACCTGAGCCCTGCAGGTCACCATTCAAGTCAACAAAAGAAGCTTAGGATTCAAGGCTAGGGCGTAGTCAATAAGACGCAAGAAAAGAGGATCCACAACCAATAGATGACACGATTATTAGGTCAAGAGGAGAAATTAAAGCCAATAATGTTCCCATCTCTCCATGAGATATTCTGTTCGAGATGACGAATCAATTCAAGCTAACAAGAAGAGCAAAAGGCTAAAGATGTCTTGGTTATCTTAAACAAAGCCCTCAACTACCTTGATCTCTACGATACCGAGCCATAGAATTTGTGTCCTTCCACTAAGACTTGAGTTTGATGATAGGGTCATGATGAAAGCCTCTGCACCTTTCCTGTCCCTTATATGAAATGTCAAGAAATGAAAACCTACCTGCCCTCACCTAAAAGCAGGTAGGTGTCCCATGTAAGGGGCACTTGTCGCAGAGTAATTGGAACTATCAAACATTATCGATAAAATGACTTTTGCATATATCACTCCATTTGCATGCCTATATCATTTTTCAATCTCTTTGTCTCAATTACTCTTTTACCTATTTTCTTATCCGAATCCCTGGGTGTTGTGTGTGCCGTTTTTAATGTTTATTTCTTCACCCTCTCAGGTGTCCTAATGATAGTGACACGGATGTGTCTGATGGGTTTTTGAAGATCAATTTTAAATAGTCAATTTGCACTTGTAAAGTTAATCCTGAAGAAGATTTCGAAGAAAACTCTGTACCACCAGACCTCTTATGATTAGTTGAGCAAGAAGAGTAATAGATCATGCCCCATGAAAACCAATGGAAGTAATAAATCTGGGTGCTCAGGAGGATTGAAAGGAGGTTAAAATTGAAACCTGAATAAAGTCAACGACTAAGACTAAGCTGATAGAATTGCTCTAGGAATATCAAGATGTATTCGCTTGGTCATATCACGACATGTCAAGACTAGAAACTAATATAGCGGTCCACAAGCTTCCTATCAAGCCTAGATACAAATCGATCTGGCAAAAGTTAAGGAAGATGAAGCCGAAAATGCTCTTCAAAATTAAAGAAAAAGTCAAAAAGTAGTTTGATGTGGGGTTTATCGAAGAGCCATGTATCTAAAATGGGTTTCCAATATAGTCCTATTCCTAAAGAAAGATGGTAAAGTTGAATGTACGTTGATTACCGAGATCTGAATCGAGCTAGTCCAAGGATAACTTTCTACTACTCGACATTGACACTCTGATAAACAAAACGGCTAAGAATTTTCTTTTCTCCTTCATGGACGGATTCTCAGGCTATAATCAGATCAAGATGGTGCTCGGAGACATGGAAAAAATAAACTTTCATAACCATATGGGAGACATTTTGCTATAATGTCATGCTTTTCAGACTCAAAAATGCCAAGGTAACATATCAATAGGCCATGGTAGCCATGTTTCATGGCATGATGCATAAAGAAATTGAGGTCTACGTGGACAACATGATTGCCAAGTCAATGAAAGAGGGTGAACATGTCACAGACCTTCAAAAGGTTTTTGAATGGCTATGTAAATTTCAACTCAAATCGAATCCTGCCAAATGTACCTTCGAAGTCACTTTGAGAAAGCTTTCTAGGCTTTAGGATTGAAGTTGACACAGACAAAGTCAAAGCCATTCAAGATATGCCATCACTTTAAACCCAAAAGAAAGTGAAAAGCTTTTTGGGGAGATTGAACTACATTTCTAGATTCATATCTCAACGTACTAATAAATGCAACCGTATCTTTTGGCTCATTCGCAAGCAAAATCTGGGAAAGTGGAATGAGGCATGTCAAGAAGCCTTTGATAAAGTTAAACATTATTCATTGAGCCTGCCAGTGTTGGTATCATCGGTGCTCGGTCGACCTTTAATCATTTACTTTGCAATCTTTAATAAGTCTATGGGTTATGTATTAGGGCAGCATGATAAGTCAGGAAAGAAGGAACAACCAATATACTACTTAAGCAAAAAATTCACAGAATGCGAGTACAATTACTCTGCAGTTGAGAAGTTGCATTATGCTTTAGTGTAGATAGCCAAGAGACTCAAGTAGTACATGTTGTATCACACTACATGGTTGATTACAAGGCTTGACCCTATCAAGTATCTGTGCAAAGCCCCTACACCATCAAGAAGGCTAGCTAGATAGCAAGTCCTACTTTCTTAATACAACATTGCCTATGTCAGCCAAAAAGCCATCAAGGGTAGTGCGATAACTGACTTTTTAGCAAGTCGAGCTATAGATGATTATGAACTCTTAAGTTTTGACTTCCAAGATGAATATCTAATGTGCAATTATGAAGATGAAAATGCCTCTAACCAAGATCATCCTGGAAGATGTCTTTTGATGGAGCATTAAATGCTTTAGGACATGGAATTGGGGTAATATTGATGTCACCTGACAGAAGTCATTACCTGTTCACAGCAAGGTTAAATTTTAATTGCACAAATAATATCGCAAAATATAAAGCTTGTGTCATGGGGCTTCAAGTAGCCATTGAGATGAATGTCAAGACATTATAGGTGTTAGATGATTCGACCCTAATCATCTACTAATTGAAAAGAGAATGGCAAACTTATAATGCTTAGTTGATATAGTATGGGAAGCTAACAGCAGAACTAAAGGAAGAATTTGATAATATCAGTTTTCCACACTAACCTCAAGAAAAGAACCAAATAGCCGATGCTTTAGCTACTTTATCATGCATGTTTAAAGTCAACCAAGAATCAAACGTTGCTTCCATCTAGATGAGCATCTATACAACTCCGATTCATTATCATAGTGTCAAAAAAGAGAAGGATGGCCTACCATGGTACTCTGACATCCTTCGTTACATCAAGGATCTGTAATACCCCAAACATGCAATCGAGACTAATAAAAAGACTATCCAGAGGCTGGCTATAGGATTTGTTCTTGATGGAAAAATCTTATACAAGAAGAGTCACGATCAAGTATTGCTTAGATTCATCGACACTCTTAAAGGCAAAAGGATTCCAAAAGAAGTTATGAAGGGATTTACAGCACACATGCTAATGAACATCGGATGGCTAAGCAAGTCAAAAGAACGGGTTATTACTGGTTGACCTTCGAGAGAGACTACATCAATTACACCCGAAAATGCCATAAGTGTTAAACTATGTAGATAAGATCAATGTCCCTCCAATGCCATTTCACGTCATGATAGGCCCATGGCCCTTTTCCATGTAGGGTATGGATGTGATTAGGCCGACCATCCCTAAAGCTTCCAATGGGCACCACTTTATCTCGATAGCAATTGACTATTTCGCCAAATAAGTGAAGAATGTCTTGTATGCTAGTGTCACTAGATCAACCGTATATAAGTTTGTCAAGCAGAATATCATCTGTAGATATGGCCTCTCGAACCAAATCATCATAAATAAAGCAAGCAACTTAAACATGATACAAGCAATCTACTTTCAATTCAAGGTCCGGCATTATAATTTTGTCCCTTACCATCCAAGGATAAATAGAGCAGTTGAGGCAGCCAACAAAAACATTAAAAGAATGGTTGAAAAATGGTTGAGACTTACAAAAACTAGCATGAGAAATTGTTCTTTGCACTTTATGCGATCGGACCTCAATTCACACTTCCACGAGTGCTACCCTATTCTCCCTTATCTATAGGATGGAAGCTGTATTGCCTATTGAAGTTGAGATCTTTTCTCTCAGAATCTTAATGGAAACCAAACTTGAAGAGGCTGAATGGGTTAAGAACAGATACGACGAGCTCAACCTCATCGAAGAAAAATGCATGAAAGCCATCTGCTATAGTCAAATGCATTAAAGACGCAGGATCTGAGCCCATGATAAAAAGATGCACCCACAACAATTTCACCCAGGCAAATTAGTATTGAAGAAGATCCTTCCAATTCATAGAGATGCATGAGGCAAGTGGACCCTTAATTGGGAAGGATTGTAAGTCATGAAGCAAGCCTTCTCCAGAGGGGCCCTAATCTTGTTAAAAATGGATGGCAATGCTTTACCCAACCCAATCAACTCAGATTTCATCAAGAAATATTACATGTAGAAAGGCATCCTTCAAAAAAAATAATAAAAAAAAGAAAAAAAAGGGTCCAGATGAAAACCTAAAAAGAGCATCTAGGCAACCAACCTAACAACAGTTGAAAACTCGTAAGGGCAACTTAAGAAGATTAATTTTAATGGTTTTTAAACCAAATGTATCAATACACTCTGTAATGTATCGATACATACAAGCTATTTTCCACAGTTTAAGAATTTTTTACTCGTCCACCATTAATCTAAAACTCAATTTTAACTAAATTTTTTCCATTAGAAAAGATCAAACCCATATCAGATTATGAATTTGGACTTTTGAATTAATCAAAACATTTTTGAAGTCTAAATTAGATCGAAAAGGTCAATGTTACATGATCGCCCTACTCCTCTCTAATTTATTGACCAAGATCACTATCAGCCACGTTATTTGCTAGAAAATCATTTCAGCATTTAAACCAGCCACCCTATATCCATCACATTAGCAGCAAGTTGCTCCCTACAGCCATTCTATAGTCATCAAGCTAACATCACTTTGTCCCCCTTGAGAAATGACTAAAATCACCTCCAATTTTACTCCAAAATTCTAGTATAAATAGACCACTTATATCTCAGCTGAGTTTTGGAGATTTCAGCTCATTTTTAGCTTTCAAAACATATTTACAAATCAAGAAAACCAAATCCCATAGCTCTTCACTCTACACCCAAAAATAACCCTAAAATACTCACTTTCAACCACTACATATTTTGAAAATCACCCTCATGCATACCAGAACCAAAACCTCATTATTTTTCTCTTTTTCTTGCTTATTAACAAGAAGGAAAAGGGGAAAATTCAAGCTATCTCTGCTGTTCTAACTATTTGGCCAAAAATTAAAGTTGTGTTGGTATAACTTCTAACTTTATCACTTTCATTTTCTGTTTTTCAGCATCTTCATCATTTTAGTGAGCTCTCTATGTTTCCAACACCTTCGTAGGATTCTCATGCATTATTGTGGTTTTTGGTTATGGTAGTTTAGGATTTGGATGCCTTAATGCTCCTTTGATGTGCAAAATGCATCATTTCATCCCCATTATTTTAATAGCTCTTGTTCATGCATTTTATGCCATATCCATGCATTTTGTTATGATTAATCCATGTATGAATCCTTAGCCGAACATATTTCAAGCCTATTATATATTAGCTTGCATCTTGTCATGAATAGTTGTCGTTTTTAACATCCATAACATTTTTTTGTCAAAGTGCATAATACTTTCTTTATTTAAACCATTGTAAAGTTAGCATCCCCATTCATGTTATGTGCCATCCCCTTGTATGTTTGTTGTCTTCTCCTTGTCAAAGTGCATGTTTGATGGCTGTAAAAAAAAAAAAAACTAATTTTCAAAACCTTCCCAAGCGAAGCATGCTAACCTCAACCAATAAGGAATAGCATGAACTTAGCATTTTCCTTAAAGTTAACTAAAAATCTTAGGGAAGATGAAGTTTCCTAGATCGTAATCCTGATTAAACGAGTTTAAAACTTTTGATTTTCCAATGAAAATGGCCTTGGACTTATTCCCTAAATGTTCATGCCTTGTTTTTTAGTCAAAACCTTAAGTAGTATGATTAATAAGCTGTTTCATCTTCCTAAATTACTCTGGGGCTATGCAAATAAGTTTGCGACACTCATGCCACTCTTTCTCTTCAGTGATGGATATTCGAATGTCAATGAATCGAGTTTAGACCCGTAAACATAGAAAAAATAAGAAATATCCTCTGCTTTGCTTTGTCTCTTGCTAGCACCATCACTATTATGAATTGAACAATCACCTTAAAATCCCAAATGATTCATGAATTTTATAAGATTTTTCTTTGAAAGCATGTCAAAATATCTTTAAAACGAGGTCTTGTTCACCCCAGATCAGTCCGGATGAAGGAGTTATGATTTTTCAAACCTAGATTATCCAGAATCTCTGGAGTTAACAAAATGCATTCTAGTTGGGCCCTTTAGGCCCACTAAATGATTTTTCCAAATCTGTCCAACATTTTTTCCAAAAAGTTCATGAAATTCCCTTTCTGGAAAGGTATTATTTATAATTTTTTTATACCAAAAGAGTCCAAAATGATTTTTCAAATTTTGACACACCCTTTTTCTAGCATCCTCTTTCAGTAGCATAATTGGCCCAAATTTGAAAATTTATTTCCCCAAAAAGTGATTTTTTGGGATATTAGGAATATTTTTAGATTGACCTTTGTCAAGTTACCTTTCTGACGATATCTTGTCCATCATCTAAAGCTTTCAAACCAATCTAGAATAAATTCAAAAAGTGGGATCGCGCGATGCTATCCCTTATTGTCGGTCATGGTCAAAATTAAGTTGTTTTTTTGAATTTCATCTCGAGACATTTGAATGTCTCCATATCACCCAATCAAACTTGAGAACATGCTTCGACCTGCCACAAGCTCGTATCAAGGCACGAATATATTTTTTTACATCTTTACCATCCTTGTTCATAATAATTTCTTTTGCTAAAAATTGTCAAAATGCTCACACATTTCCTAAATCATAAAGTTTTGTCAACTTAAGTTTTCCAACTCAACTTCTTTAAAAAGTGTCAGATAATGTCACTTTTAAGGATATTCTAACCCTAACCTTTCGAAAAGATACTTCAACCTCGCTTTCCAAAATTGTCAAGATTTAAAAATCTTCATTTGTCAAAATTATTCGTTATCTATGGGAATACTCCAATCCCATTTTTCTGAGGGGATACTCCAATGTTGCTTTTCAACTACAATTAAATTTTTCTCCTCCCGGGTTTCCATGAATGTGCCAAGAGTCAAACCTATTTTTTTTAAAAAAAACTTGTTCAATCAAGGGACCTAGATGCATCTCAAAAATTGTTGACTCAATTATTCCCAAATAATCGATGACAATTGTGAGATAAATTCCAATAGTCCATCTCTTCCCTTTATCATTACATTGAATGGTCCATGTCATGTTACTTCTTTCGTTGTCGTGCTAATGTGATTTCTTCGTGATGGTTATTTGCATGCATGTTTTCAAAACATTTCAAGTAAAACTAATAGAAATATTCCACGTCGGTATCTCTCTAGTGCCCAAAGTGGAATATTCCATTTTTCAAAGTAAAATTAAAAGGTCACTTTTATTGAAAATCTTTATATTCCTCATCTTTCTAGGGCATATATGAGATAAAATTTTTTCATCAAAACTTAGATTGGTATTTCTATAAAATTCATGTATAACAAAAGGGTTATATCAAAATAGTTATGAGTTAAGATCGAAAGAATCAAAACTGAGATAAGACATAACTAGTAAGGTACCGATTCTGGGCGTTGCGAAGAGGTTCATGCCTTATCGTGCATAACTAACTCCCAAACCCACATGGTGAATCTTTGTTCTATGTAGACCACGAAATCGATGTTTTGAGTTTCGTAACTCAAGCCATAGGTTTCAATAGGTATTTGATCATGCCTAGCCCATAATGATCGATGGCAACTTCAAGCGTTGGCCATTTTATGATGGTTTTCAGAGACCAATAAGATGAACGATTTGTCTTATGGTCCCTTTCACTATATCACAAGTTGAGAATTTGTACTTTCTCGTTCTCATCATGTCGCGAAGAAAAAGTTTCGATCAAGAAGACATTTCCAAGTCAAAAAATATTTTAAGTCATATGCACCCATAGATCCGTTATAATCCACCTTGGGGCACTTTGTGACACATGTTTAGCCATTTTTATTAAAAAAGCTTGTTAAAAGTGCAGTTGTACAAAAGGATCCTATGATTTAGTTCGTAGCATTTCCTCAAATTAGATCCAAATAGTATAAGAATCTCTATTTTAGTCTAACTGCTTGGAATGAACACTAGAGTGCACAGACCAGTCTCATGGCCCATTATTGAAGATCCTTGCTCATTAATTACGTTAACAAAAAGGTCTCCAAATGCCTTCTTCCAAATAACCATTATGCTGTGAAAGTTAGTAATTCCTTCCTGATTCAAATTGATGTGTTCTCATGAATAAAAACTTTCTTGTAACGGTGGTAGCACCATTGGTTTGTACCACAAATCTTGACCCTTTACATTGGCCATTCTCTTTTCTTATGCTTTTTGAGCTTATTTCTTCTATTGGTGGGCATTAGGCTTAAATCTTGGACCTTTCTTGTCAATTTGATAAGTGACTTTCAAAGCTTTGGAGATATATTTTATATGTTTTCTTGGTCTCTTTTAAAGTCAAACACCCTTATCAACAATCAACTAGAGACTTATGTGGGTGCTTTTTAAGAAATGAGGCTTTGCCATTGGCAAACCTTTTTTGACATAGGTGGCAACAAACGTAAACAATGGTAAAAAAGATTCTGGTATACTCTTATTAGGCTCAATATAAGGGGCATTCAAGGAAGTAGTGGCGATAATACCTTCTACGCCTTCAATGCTGACAACTTTGTTTTCTACAAAAAATTTAACTTATAATGCAATAAAGATGGTACTGCCTTCAAAACGGATCCAAAGTCTCCCCAAGAAGCAATTGTATGATGAAGCAATGTCTATTACATGAAATTTCACTTTACACGTGCATGGCCCTATTTACAACGAGATAGTGATGTTTTTAGTAACCTCTTTACATGTTACATCAAAAGCTCATACCACTGTGTAGCTATGCTGGATATGAGAAGCATCAATAGGATGTTTGTTCAAGCAAGTTAAAGGCATTACGTTTAAAGCCAACTTATTATCAATAAGAATTTTGGTAGTACATTTCCTTTATAATAGGTAGTGATGTGGAGACCTTTGCAGTTTCTCCTATCACCATAGGGTATCATCACTAAAAGATATGTAATTATCTACAATAATATTGCTCACTATGATATCCAATTGGCCTATCCAAATGTTACGTGGGACATGCTATTTCATTCAAGACCTTGAGTAAGATTTTTTTATGAGCTTTGAAACTTAAGAGCAACGATAGCACATATATCTTAGCAGGTTGCTTGTTTAGCAGATCAACAATGCTATATTCATTATGCTTGATGTATTTAAGAAATTCCATAGCATCTTTCTTGCTTACTGATTCATTGATCATTTTTTAATCTGATTGTTTGCTCATTGCATCCAGTGTTTGAATTATCGAGAAAGCAATCTCTTCGTTAACTTTGGCTTTAGGTGCAGTTAGGGCAAAGCTTCTGCCACTATAAGTTAGACGACTTACTCTTGTGAGATCAATGGTAGCTATATGTTGGCTAGATTCCTTAGTCATTACTATTCTACTGTTATATTTCCCCAGCACTGATTTATCCTCTCTAAATGGTAAAAGTGATTGGAGCTGAAAAATCATTCTTGATACAGGGCACGTTGGTGTGATTTTGGTATTTTGCTAATTGGCAAATAAGATGAATGGTCTTTTGACTTAATAGAGGGCACATTCTGTTCTTTATTGATAACATTGATAGAAATATTTAGTTTTTCCTCTCATTCTTCATAGAACTCAATTTCTAAATAGTCCATCATCCCGTAGACCAATCTTAAGAATTCTAACTAGTGTCGCAAAATGTGCTTTTGTCCACAATGGCAACACTAGGATCTATCAAACTCTTCATCCTGATATTGGCCTACTAACCTAACCTTTATAAGTGCCTATTATACACTACTCTTTGGCAATTTACCTCTTCAACAATTTTGTTAAATCAATAATGCTTCTCATCTATCATAACATTTACTGTTGGTTCTACATGATTTGTAAGTGGATTAGTTCCAACATTAAGCCTTACCTTTGCTCGATTTTGATCACACCCTTTTTTAGTAGGCCTTAAACTTTTCTATTGAAAGTGTAATTTTGAATGTTGTGATCTTATGTTCCAACTTGATATTTGCAATAGGAATTCTTGTCATACCATTGAGAATAAGGAGGTCACCATACCAAAACTTAGAAGTTTCTCAAAGAAAGGTGGCATCAATTTCCTTAAGGATTGGTAAAAATTAGGGTTTTGTTAAAAATCTCAGAGTCAAAACATATTAACAATGTATGTATACATTGTACATTAGGTTAAGTTATTAAAGATTGGATCAAGATCCACTTAACCTAATGGCTAGCTTAAATTAATGTCCATTATGGAGATAGGAAAAACTCTTTCACCTAGTCAAACCATGATTAGGCTAGCTACCAACTGATTAGTATCGTAGCTTACTACCATGTTTGTAGGGCTTTGAATCATTTATGCTAACCCCTAATCCATGTTTAATTAGGTTTTATTCAAAACAAGGCTTATTAGATTTACTAGTTAGGATTTTGGCATGGCAAAACCTTAATTTTAAATACAGGAATATTAATTCCTAATTAATTTTCTTACCTAAGTAAAACAATTTTACTTCATATAAATTTAATTAAATAATTATCAAATAACTATTTAATTTAGCAAGAATAATTATCAAATAATTATCTTAGTCACCAAGAACAAAATTTAGCCTTTATTACAACCATAAAGTCATATTTACTATTAGATATTATCAAGATAAGTCGTACTTATCTTTCTTGCCTATCTAGATAACTTAAGGCTTTTCACATTTTATAAACTAGAAAAATTTTTTAAGGCCGAAAATAATTTTTGTTCTACCTAGATAGGCCATGATTTACCCTAAAGTTGAAGTGTCGACATAGTAAAAACATTGAATCAAGTTTAGTCCTTATTATTTAAAGTCAATCTTGATTTAACTTAGGTTGGTTTTATAAAAAAAAAAATTTGACACACCAAAGCAATATCTAACACATTTTACTCATGTAGACACATAAATATATCATCAAGCAAGAAATATAAAAAAGCATGTCTAAACAAACATCAAAAAAACATTATTATCAAGCAAACATGAGTAAAAATATTGGATGTGGCATAGATAATGCATGGACATGCCCAGGAATCTCATAGCTTCAACAAGCATGATACGAGTATGAAGAAAACATTTTCATGACATAGTGTATTTCTAGAAAATATTTTTTGGCACAAAGATAAAATTTTTATCCATCATGAAACCACATTACTAAATCAAAATACACTAAAACATCTTAAAATAAGGATAGACCATCAAGATTTAGTGTGGAAAATGGAACAAAATCACATAAACTTAGTGAAATAGTGGCTATTATGAGACAAAGCAAGAAAGCATGGGATTTTCAAAACATTCAATAACATTAAAAAATCTTCAAGGCAACAAAAGTTCAAATCATTATCAAACCAAGCTTAAAATACACGTTTTCTTAAGAAGGTCATGGCTTTATGGATATTGGTGACTAAAATGACATAAAAATGTTTAGATGCAAGTAAATGAAGAGAAAGAGATAGGAATGTACCAAAAGGGATTGAAAAACTTACTTGTTGTCTTTTCTAAATTCTAAACCTCAAGCATTTTTTATCATTTTCTTGGTTTTTGTTGGTTTTAGCTCACTTCTATTCCCTTACGTGCTATGGATTTACAAGAAAGAAGAACAAGGATGAGTTTCGGGGTTGCATATGAGATGAAAAAGAGTTTGTTAGGAAAATAAGTGAAATAAAGATTTTTTAGAGGTTTTTAGAGGCTGCCATGGGGAGATGCAAAAATAAAGGAAAAAAAATTGTTTTTAGTCTTTATAAAATATGGTTTTTGTGTGTTTTACAGGGCCAAAGTTGTTTTATACCCATGTGAATAGCTAAGCAACAATGCATTAAGTGAGGGCAAGTTGGGACTTTCCACATGTACAAAAGCAAATCAAGGTACCATGTTCAGCATTCTTCATTTCATTGGTTATAGCAGCCAAGATGGCAGAACATACTGCTTTATGTAGTTTGTAGATGAAAAAAAAGCTAGTACTATATTTTGCCAGGATAATGTCCTATTTTTTAACCATTTGGACCTTAAAAATCAATTAGACCTAATGTAAAGCCCAAAGATAAGACCTGGTATGAATTTAAGTGACTTATAGAGCCGAAAACATGAACAAACTGGTATTTTGAATCAATTTTGCAACTACAAAAAAATTTGCCACAATTTAGGTAAAAATAACCCAATGATTTGATGTGTAGGGCAAATGTATCGATACATTTGGCATTTTTGCTTAATTATGCTGATACATTTGGGTCATGTATCGTTACATTTAGTCTAAAATCTTAAGTTAGTTATTGCTAAGTTCTACATCAATACATTAGGGAAATGTATTAATACATTATGTGAAAGTATCAACACATTAATTTTTTGTATCGATACATCTTAAGGTTTCTTAAATTTGATGACGTGGTAGCGATGTATCAATACATCAAGGTTATGTATTAATACAATCAATTAAAAATGAGAAGTTTGCTCAACTTTAGCTCTCTGAACCTTTTACCTTGGCTAGGGATGATGGAAAATAGATTCATGCATCCTCACTGATCCCTGGTATTACTTTGTGATACTTGTAATAAAGACCCCAACAAAATTAAATGTCTCTACAAGTGACTTGTTGGAACCAATTTTTGGGCATCACGAGTAGGGTTGATCCTTATTTGTGATGTAACTGACTCTCGAACCTGATTTCTTATGGATTTATGGATTATGTATATCGTAAAATCATTCATGTTGAATTTCATAACTCTAAGTGAATGGTTTTAATAGGTGTTTGATCACATCTAACTTGTAGACACCTCATTTTGTCTAACCCACTTTTGGCACCCCAAGACTCAATTGAAGGATGATAAAATCAAAAATTAAAATAAAAATTAAGAGATGATTGCTGGGTGCCATGTCACCAGGCATTATTAGGTGACACGACGCTAGGTGAAAATTTTTTTTAGGAAGGTCTGAAATGCCTATAGGTTGTATTAAAGGAAAATATAAAAATAAGGTATCAAAGACCACTTTTTATGGTATCATCGGAGTCATCCAAATCAGTACATAAATCAATTTCCCACTGTTTGTGACCAAGTTGAGGAAAATCAGGAAGCCATAGGTATGTGCTAGTTACATTGGTGTACACATATTGATACGAGGCTTTATGCTGCCAAAAACTTGAATTTTTACATGTAGCATCGATATAAGAGGGTTTAGTATCGATACCTAAGATGTGGTATCAATACCTAACGTGTTTGTATCAATATAGACCTTGGCAACAGCTAAATTTGTAATTTTTGGCAAAATGTATTAATGCACAAGCATGAGTATCGATACAAATCCATAGAGTATCAAAACAGACCTCTAAGTCTCGAGACTGGAAACATTTTTTGCTTTTAGTATCAATACATAGCTCATTGTATCGATACTCATGGATAAAAAGTACCTTATGTATCGATACAACATGTTTTGTATCGATACACTAAGGCATTTTAGCCCAATTTGAGCCATTTTTCAGCCTTCAAAAACCTGATTTAAACATGTTTTTGCACCGAGGAACTATCATAAATCACTGCAAAGCTTAACTATGGCTCATGAATGGATTTAAACAAATTTTAAAGCCCAAGACAATTAATGACAAAGGTCACTTTCATAAGACATATGTTTGAAAGAGGGTATGACAGGCATATCTCCAGTTGCAAGCTGTCACAGCTTTACTGCCTCATTATTGAAGATGGATTCAAACAAATTTTTGGAGCCTAAAACAATCAATGACAATGGTCACTTTCATAAGATATATGGTTGAAAAAGGGTATGGCAGGCATATCTCCAGTTGTAGGCTGTCATAGCCTTTCTAGCTCCCTGCTCAGCATGGTAGAACCAATAGGAAGAGAGTCAGCTGAGCATGGTAGCTGGTGATGTCTCCTGGTATAGGAGGGAAAGATAAAAAGATACCCTTACGTTGTGTCTAAAAGCAGGGGCTAAGTATTAAATAGAAGACTTTTAGCTATCTCAAAAAGAAAAAACCCTTCAGCTATTTTTAAAGGCTCTCCAGCAATCTTAAAAGACTCCATCAATTCCCAAAAAAAACTATCCTCTAGCAACTCTAGTTTTAAAAACACTGTTCTATTGCTTTTCACCTTCAACCAACCTTCATTGCCTTTCACTATTCCATTGCCTTTCACCCTCAACCAACCTTCATTCTTGTAGTTCCCTAAAACCACCACTAGAACACCTTCAAAAACTTAACCTTTCACATACTCCCATCCTTAAAACACCCCATTAGTAACCATATTACTAGAAAGCTACTTCTTTTCACCTTTTTTTGCTAAATAATAGTAAAAAAGGGAAAAAACTGAGCTTATAGTCACTACTTTAAGAAAATAAGGAAAGTTCAAGCTTTTACTAGTATATTTTCTACCTTGTTCCATACATTTTCTATTTTGATCATCCATTTCATTTTAGTGAGCCCTTCATGCTGCAATGACCCTCTTAAAACTCTCATACATCATTGTTGCCTTAGTTATGGTTGTTTTAGGATCTTGATGACCCTCTTGATGCCCTGATGTTGTTTGGATATATAAACTTACTATACATTATTTTTATCATCACATAGCCTTTGTTCATGCATCTTTTGCCATGTTCCTTCCATATTCACATATCCATCTCATATTTAAAAGGTCACCTTAGCATATCTTATATATGTTCATACATTTTCTTGTGTTTTAAGGAGTCTCATGAAATAAAATGTTGTCTTGACAACCCAACATCTATTCCTTTGTTCAAACATGTTAATATCATCTCCATGCACCCTATCTGTCATCTTCTTGCATTTGTGTCACCCATTTTCATGTTAAAATATCATATTTGTATGTTTGCACATTTTATCTTTGTTTATCCTTATATGTGCTGTATTTTGTTTGTTATATCTCTATTAAAATGCTTGCTTATTTCTTAAAACTTGCTTTTAGAAAAATCTGCAAGTTTATTTCATGCTACCTCCAATAGATGAAGAATAGTATGAACTTAATGTTTTCATAAAATTGCTCTTCCAATCTTGGGGGTAGATCAACATTTCAGCTCTGAATTCAGGGTGAAATAAGTTCATTTTTCAAAAAAAAGAGAGATTATTTTTAGTATTAAACCTTGATCTTGAGTCTCATGTTCCTTCTAATGACATGGTCAATGGGTTGTTCCATCTTCCCAAACCGCTCTAGGATTGTGGCATGAACTGTGAAGCCCATGTTACTTTCTGTCTCGGACGTTCAGACTTCCTAGACCCGAGTCTATCTTTGAAAAAATTAGACTGTCGAATAATCCCCCTGTTTTTGCTCTAGCAATACTACAGTTCAGATTTGAAAATTTATATTTGAACCAAAAAATGTTTCTTAGATTTTTCTAATATTTTTTCTTTAAAGGGCATCAAATTACCTTTCTAACGGTGTCTTATTTGCCTTAGGATCACCCCAGACAAAGGAGTTATGATTTTTCGAACCTTTGCTATCTAGAACCTTGGAACCAACGTACAACATTTTGTTTAGGCCATTTTGGCCCATTAGATGATTTTTGCAAAATTTTCAAATATTTTCCTAAAACGTTCACAAAATTCCCTTTCTGGAAAGGTATTGTTCATGATCTAATGATTCTAAATAAGCTTGGAACGATCTTTGAAAGTCCATCATGCCTTTTTCCTTGTACATGCTGCTAGTGTCTAGACAGACTTAACTGTAAAAAAAATTAATTCTACCTAGAAAATGATTTTCTAAGATTCTTAGAATATTTTTATATTAAACCTTATCGAGTTACCTTTCCAATGGCACGTCATTTAACCTCTGAAGCTTTCAGATGCACCCGAAAAATTTCAGGAATAGAGATGACACGATGTTGTCCCTTGTTTTCAACTTAATTTTCAAATCTCCTTTTATCGTGATGTTCGAACGTTTCAAAATGCATCTGATTGGTTCCCCCACAACACCACCCCCTTTTGACTCGGATTAGACTAAAATACAAAAAGAAAAAAGATTTCATATTAAAATTTTTGCTAGTGGATATACTCTAACTCCATCACTCCGAGGGGACACTCCAACCCCATTTTTAATTAAAAATCTAAATATTTTCTTTATTCCAAAATATTTTCCTAACTCTATCTTTGAGGATACTCCAAGTCCACTACTCCAAGGGGATACTCTAACTCCACTACTCTAAGGGGATACTCTAACCTTGTTTTTAATTAAATATTCAAAATTTTTCTTTATTCCTAAATATTTTCATAACTTTATCTTTAGGGATGCTCCAACCTCATCTCACCAAGGGGATACTCTAACCCTATTTTTATCTTAAAAAATTTAAAATTTTCTCTCTTTCGAGTGCCTTAGACTGCTTTGATTAAAATCATATTTATCCCTCAAATCACCATTAAATCTAGACCTGTCTCTAAAATTGTCATCCCGATTATTCTTCAATAATCAAAGGCTATTATGAAAGATGTCCCTCCTTTTTCATGTTCATTTAGTTATGATTGCTTGTTTATGATATTATTATATTTCTCTGTTTCCGTCTTACTAACACTTTTCCCTTTGTAATGATTATCATGCATTCATGTTTAAAATTTGTTTTTTCAATAAAATTTACAAGGCAATGTTTCATGTTGGTATCTCTCTAGTGCCTTTATGAAACATCCAATTTTTTAAATTTGATTCGGACATTGTTTTCATAAAAATCCCTATGTTCCTCACATTTTCGAGGCGTATAGGTGATCTAATTTTCTTTAAAAACCTGGATTTGTATTTTCCACCAACACTTATTGCATTTAAGAGGATTATATCTAAATAAAGACTAAATGGAACCGATTAACCGAGACCCAAGTGAGACATAGTTAGTAGGTACCAATTTCGGGAGTTATGGGGATGTTAATCCTTCCCTGTGTGTAACCAACTCCCGAACCTAACCAACGAATCTCTAAGCTTTGTAAACCTTGAAAATAATGTTTTGTTTTTCGTAACTCGGAATAATGTTTTCAATAGGCATCCAATCCTGCCTAGCCTCAAAATGATTGGTGGTGACTTTAAGTTTATAGCCATTTTAGGGTGGCCATCCAAGACTAGGTAGATGAGTAATTTGCCCGATGGTCTCTTCCCTCACCTTCTCATTATTATGCCTAATCCAAATCCTGATCATAGAATAACTCAAAGGCTTGACAACAACCAACCATCATTTATTTTTAAGTCATGCGCACCATGCCTTTCGAATTGTCCAAAGTTTTAGAGGTGGGGCACGTGGTGACATAACCCAAAATGATAGGTGATGACTCTTTAACCCAACCATCTCGTGTTTTTGGCATGGAAAGCTTGGACATGCGATTTATTTTGACAATTAGAGCATGATGTTTTTGTCTACTCTAACGTATCTAGATTTATATCGTGATATGCTACAACAAACGATTAATTTTGTATTTTGGTATAAGTACAAGGATTATAATATCATTTGCTTGAAAAATTATTGGACACATTGGTAAGGTTAATGGCTTTGTCAACAAATCAATGTCTGTTAACATTTTTAATAGAAGAATAGTAACACTACTAGGAATTGAATCGAAATTTTTATAACTACATAATAAAAGAACTAAATTTATAAAATTATAATAAAGAATTCAAGTGCAAATTTGAAAAAAATAGAAAGACTTATCGCAGATTTTGGGGGGCTTCTGGGCAGCGCTCCTTAAAGAGCGCTTCCCGTAAGGCCCCCTAAGCCGGTTGCCTCTTTTTTTTTAGTTTTACATATATTATTATATAATAATACATAAAATCATTATAATTACATAAATATATTATAAATTA
>JBBYHO010229304.1:4615-34089 GCA_038382025.1 Adansonia gregorii | reverse complement strand
CTTTCAACTACAAATTAATCATTTTTTTCTCGGATTTCCATGAATATGTCAAACATACCTTGTTTAATCAAGAAACCCAGATGCATCTCAAAAATTATCCATTCGGTTATTCATAGATAATCAATGTCAATAGCGAGATAAATTCCCTAGTCCACCCATTTTTTTTATCATTGCATTGAATGATCCATGTTATATTATGTTATATTATTTATTGTCTTACTAACATGATTTCTTTGTGATGATTATGTGCATTCATGTTTTCAAAACATGTCAAATAAAATTAAAGTTAATATTTTGCATGGGTATCTCTCCAGTGCCCAAAGTGGAACATTCCATTTTCAAAGTAAAATCCAAAGGTCATTTTCATCGAAAGTCTCTATATTCCCCATCTCTCCAGGGCGTATATGAGATTAAATCTTTTTCATCAAAACCTGGATCATTTCTATAAGATTCATGCATTCGAAAAGGGTATATCGAAATAGTGACAGTGAAGATCGAAAGAATCGAAATCGAGATAAAATATAGCTAGTAAGGTACCAATTTTGGGCGACGTGAAGAGGTTCGTACCTCATCACGTGTAACCAACTCCCGAACCCAAATGATGAATCTTTGCATTAAATAGACCATGGGATCAATGTTTTGAGTTTCGTAACTTAGAACATAGTTTTTAATAGGCATTCGATCATGCCTAGCCCGAAATGATCAGTGGCGAATCCAAGCGTTGGCCATCTTGTGATGGTCATATGAGACCAATAAGATGAGTGATTCGTCTTATGGTCCCCCTCTCTGTATAATGAATCGGGAATTCATACATTCTCATTCTCGTCACATCGCCAAAGAATAGTGTCAGTTAAAAAGACATTTCCAAGTCAGGATAGTATTTTAAGTCGTACGCACTCTTAGATCTACGACGATCCAACTTGGGGTATGTTACGACATTTTGCAGCATTATTTTTAGGGGCATTTAGGATAGGGGTTTTTGTTATTTTTGAAAGTGTTAAGTCATACAAGGTAAGTTATTCCTTCGCACACACTGTGCAAATGCATATGCATTAGATTTTCTTCCACATATATGGAAGGGGCATGGGTACCCAATATTTTAGGAGGGGGTGAAGTAGCTCTGCCTTCTGAGGTGTTAACCTCTGTCTAGGCTAGTGAAAAGCCTACTAGGTATAAATTCCTATGTCTGCCTGAGGTTTTAGGCTTGTTATGGGCATAGAAGATACTACCACTTAAATTGAACCTTTTTTGACATAAACTCATGATGGGTAAGAATTAGGGTACCTCGTCAATTCTTTCTAGACTCGGGGAGCAATTCGAGAGCCTATTTAGATGTCTAACCCAAACCTCATGTAATGAGATATAGAAGACTCACCTAGTTAGAGCCATACCCGGTTCTAGAGGATACCAAATTAGGTGCACATGGGGGAACACTTCTAACCCTTTATTATTATGATTTCTTCATATTATTAATTGTATATTGTGTTATTATGATATATTTTACTTTTACTAATTTGTTATATTACGAAAGAGTTTTTTTTATATTCTTAACATCACATTTGTATATATCCCATGGAAGCTTGTAAATTCATTCATGCACTTGCAAAGTTCGCACTCTTATATGTTTATGTATTCATAATTTCCATAATGTATTAATTTGTTTCATTTATTGTATTTCAAGAATCAAGAGATGGGTAATAATTCAGAGGTAAAGATCAATAAGTTCACATTCATCTAAGAAGAGTTCAACCATAAAGTCCATGGAATGGAAAATCTGCTAAAAAATGGTTGGGTTTTTACATGAAAGAAAAAAGGTCACACGTTGGAAGTATTAGAATACATGGGAAATCAAAAAATTGTGAAGATAAATTTTTGGGCTATTTGCCAGATTTTGTGAATATAGAATTAAAAAATGAATGATTAGGGTTCTCAAAAATCCCTTAGAGACACAACATAGTTAGGAAAATGCAATATTTGCAAGAGCAATTCTTTTTGTTACTTTGCTTTTGAAATTTGCAAATATGACTACGTATGACTACAATTAGTGGATAAGGTAGAGAATTTTGATAAGTGGTACAATGCTGTTAAGTCATGACTCAAATTCTTACTTTTACAATAATCTTTATATCTGTTGAATCATGTCTCATTCATTTATTTATATATTTGTTCATTCATCCCTTTTTTTTTCATTTATAGACAAACATACATGGATAATAATAAAGATAATGTTGACAAGATATATATGTATTCATGCTTATTTATTTAAGTTCCTTTTTCATTTTTTTAAGACGACATAACACGAATCTAAAATGAAAGACATCACAAACTACAAGCTCGATGAAGTTTCTGGGAACAAGCAAGTCTATTTGCACCTAATAAAATATTATTTATACTTCTACCGGGGATTCAGGGAAGTACAAGCTTAAAGACAATAACATTTAAGATATACAGTTAATGGACACTAATATTGGTTCATTTTCATAAGAGGCAGATGTAAAAATTGTTGCGTAAAAATAGAATTTGGGTCCTTGACTTTAACAAGAATGAAAGGATCTACAAAAGCAAAACCATAACTAAAAATTGTTATTATTGCAAATAATCCCATATCATAACAACACTTTTGCCAAAAATCCAGGGAAGTGCAAGCTGAAAGGCAACCATTTTATGATGCTTAAGATATGGAAGCTAGTCCCATAAAACACATTCATGCTAACTAAGGGACGACAAATAGCATATGTGGGACAAAAAAGTAGTACTATCATAGCCGACAAGACCCTAGAAAGTCAAGAAAATAATGAAATCCACTCGGACAATGTCCTCGACCCCAGCTTTTCATTGTTCAGCAACCTTAACAGAATTAGATTGATCTCTACTATTCCAACAAAACTTGGACATCACCCTACCCAAGGTGATATAATTCGAGCGCAGGTTGCAACACTTTTTGTCTAAGGTTTCCATCAATTAATGCATGCTATTCAATGTGAAAATAATTCAGAATATTAGCATGGTTAGTGAGAGATCATAGGCTACTGTAAATTCCAATTTTAATTACTTGGATAATTCTTTGTCGTACAATGAGCATTTGGATTCATATTTTTTGCTAAAGAATCTATTAAAGAATCAAGTCTCATATAATTCTGTGTTCATGGCATGAGTGAGATGATAGGAAATAACCATGCATCCTGTGGAATTTTCAAGCTTGAGAACTTAGAGTTTGATACACCTTTTGATGTTCCACTAGCTAATTTATAATCAGGCTCTCAGGAATGTCAATTTAGCAAAATTTTGAAGTTAGAAGATGTTTATCAATGATGATTGGTCTAAAGGTCATCGACCTTTTGGTAGCATGCCAATCAGAGGCAATTTCTTAGCATGCCAATCAAAGGCAATTTTTATCTCGACTTTAAAATTTCGTACATTTTTTATGAAATGAATTTTGATTTGTAAATAGTATGCATACCTCACTAACCATGAAATTTGTTTACAATGATTTCCAATATTTAGGATGAACATTTTGGAAAATTATTCTTTGGTAGGTGATCACCATTAGTTTAAGCTCTCTCAAAATGGTCCTTCACTTTACATATATAATTCTTTCGAACGTTCAATTATAGACCTTTCACCACTATAAACTTTCCACACCCAAGTGTTATTTTCTATGGATTCTTTGAAGGTCAAACAAATAGGTTATGCTCTTAAAAGATTCAGATATCGATAGTTTGGCATGTATTAAAACAATAAAAGTAATTTTGAGATTTTCCTTATTTTGATAATCTTTTGTCATAAATTTCATGAAACTCTTCCAAATCCTTAATTTAGAAAGAATGAGAGTGAACATAAGCCAAAATCTCTTTTTCCTTTTGAACAAAGCCTTTCAAATCATTTGATACATAAGATATGAGATCCAAGATCCTTTTTCAGCCAATATGATTTTCTTTCTTAGAAGCTCAACCAATCATTGGTGGCTGTGAAGCTAACCATATTGAAGTACATACCTTAAGCCTTTATTAATTGCAGCATCATGTTATTGAAGTATTCAAAATATTTTGAAAAAATAACCTTTTTTCTTATAGAAATGTTTAACCAATTCAAATGGCTATATTTGAAATGAAAAATGGCCTTCTTTCTCTATCTTTTCTTAAATATAGAAAATTATTCTTTTTGCAGCCTCTTTTGAGCCAGATAGTTTATTTGCTTTCTCCAAATCCTAATCAAGGATCACCCTCCACTAGGGGGCAAGTGAAGCAAAGCTTCAAGATTGGAAGGGGCAAATTCCATTGAAGGTTACGAGAAGAACAAATCAGACATCATGAAGTAAATTTTGAAGAAAGAAGAAAGTTTGAATTTCAAGTTCAAATATTCCAAATGAAGAATGAAAAAAATTTCAAGTTCTTTTAGAATAAAGAATGATGAAAGTTTTGAAGAAAGAAAAAACAAGAAATAAAGAAAAAATGAAGAAAACAAAAGTCGTAGAAGAAAAAAGATTTGCTCATCTTGAAAGACACGCCAAAATTAACTCTTTCAGAAAAGAATTGATCCTTGATTCAATTACCCTTAAACACTTTATTTGGCCCTATTTATCCTTTTCTTTCTAAGCCCTGAACCATGGCTTACATTACGTACCTAACAAAGTCCATTTTGATCAGACATAGCTATCGGGTTATCGGGCTATTCCTAGGAAGCTTTTTAAAATTTCATATTTTTGAATGACTTTTGAGTCTTTAATAATATGATAGGGCACATTTAAAGGCCAAAGAATTGCCCTTAAATCAACAAAGATAGTCACCAATCAGAGATAACCTACCATCCTGATTAAAAAATGACCCAAAACCTTTGAAAATTTCATGACTTTAACAAAAGGTTGAGTCAAATGCCCTGACATTGATTCTTTTCCAAAAAAACATTTTAAAACTTTGTACCTAACCTTGACAATTAATGCTTACCAAGTTCAATCCTTTGAGTCTTGGTTTTTTACTAGCATTAGTTTAACACCTGTCAAGCTATTGTATTTGAAGATTAAAAGGATGTTTATTACTTGATTATTAGTCTTTCAAGGAATTCTTTAAACAAATATCCATTTGAATTTGGCCTTGGTAAACCTCGACTTTGTCATATCAATTTCTTCAAGACAAATTTTGCCAGTGCCACCCTATTTATCCTTTTAAATTTATTTTTTGTATAAAGGTCCCAAATGGTGATCATCAATCATAAAAAAGTTTAAATATCATGAAGAAGATAGCATTTCATTCTCCTTGATATGGGCAAATCCATGGTCAAAATAGTTTTGGAATTTTCATAGATTTTGATCTAGTAAAATTTTTCTTCAGGTTAATGAGAAAGTGTTCTCATTCTGTAAATCCTAAAAATTTGATGCGTCATGATATTTTTTGATTTCAATAAAAGTTTGTTAACATGCCTCGAGCACATATTTATCTAATTGATAAGGTTGTATTATTGAGTTGATAAAAATTAATATGATATTTGATGACCTTTCAAGAAAAATTGAATAATTCCTAGATCCTTAAATGAAGATTGGAAGAAGGATTTCATGGGACAAACATGTGACAACCAGTTAATGATTTAAACCCTCAACTCCAAGTATAGGAAGAAGCCTTCAACTTCAAGTTCAACCATGGGCTTCTTTTGACAAAAAAGGGGAAATATCCATAACATCTTATGAATACACCTTCAAATTGAGGTTCATGCTGACTTTCTTGCCTAAGGAAAAATACAAAATTTTTTGTAACATTTTCTAAAAATGCCTTTAATTCTAAGAAAAAGATATCTCTAAAAATAGATTCAAAAATGCCTTTAATGTAGTCAATCATCACATGCACTATGTATGCATTTGTATCTAATAATTTGCAGGAAAGGTAAGCATGATGCAGAAGGAGAGCAATAATCATGCTTATTGCCTCAAAATTGAAAGGTAGGTACTTCATTTTTTCAATTTGATTAAGCATCAAATGCTATCCCAAACCCCTTTCATTTATTTACTTGTTGGCTTTGTCTCAGTCAACCCTTTCACCCTATTGACCTATCGATTTATCCCAGTTAACTTTTTACCCTTGTTGACTCGTCGGCTTTGTCCCTATCAACCTTTTTCTCTGTTGAGTTATCGGCTTTGTCCCTGTTAACCATTTATCCCTATTGACTTGTCGAATTTGTCACAGTCAACCTATCATCCCTGTTGACTTATCGACTTTGTTCTAATCAACACTTTTATCCCTGTTGACTTATCGACTTTGTCCCAGTCAACCTTTTCTTTTTGTTGACTTGTAAGCTTTGTCCTAGTCAACTTTTTTAAACTTGTTGACTTCTTAGTTTTTTCCCAGTCAACCTTTTCTTCATGTTGAATTGTTAGCTTTGTCCTAGTCAATCCTTTTATCCTTATTAACTTATTGGCTTTGTTTTAGTCAACTTTTTCTCTCTATTGAATTGTTGGCTTTGTCCCAGTCAACCTTTTCTCCTTGTTGACTTATCAATTTATCCCAGTCAATCCTTTTATCCCTATTGACTTGTTGACTTTGTCTCGGCCAACCCTTTTATCCTATTGACTTAATGGTTTAGCCTTGGTCAAACTTTCATTTTCTTTTCGCTTGACGTGATGGTGTAGCCCTAGTCAAACTTCACTTTTGTTTGACGTGATGGTTTACCACTAGTCAAACACCCTTTTGTACTTTATTTGACATGATGGTTTAGCCCAGGTCAAACTTTCTTTTCACTTTCATTTAATGTGATGGTTTAGCCCTAGTTAAACTTTCTTTTCATTTTGTTTGAATGATGGTTTATCCCTGATCAAACTTCTTTGCACTTTCGTTTAACATGATGGTTTAGCCATAGTCTAACTTTTATTTGAATATCGTTTGATGTGATGGTTTAGCCCTAGTCAAACTTCTTTTCACCTCAGTTTGACATGGTGGTTTAGCCCTAGTCAAACTTTTTTTCACCTCATTTGACATCATAGTTTAGCCTTGGCCAAACTTTCTTTCACTTCTGGTCAAACTCTCTTTTTATTTCATTTGACGTGATAGTTTAGCCCTGGTCAAACTCTTATTTCTTTTCATTTGATGTAATGGTTTAGCCCTGGTCAAACTCTTTTTTTATTTCATTTGATCTTTTTATTTCATTTGACGTGATGGTTGAGCACTGGTCAAATTTTTTTTTATTTCGTTTGATGTGATGGTTTAGCCCTAGTTAAACTTCTTTGCACCTCTATTTGACGTGATGGTTTAACCTTGGTTAAACTTTTTTTCATTTTGTTTGACGTAATGGTTTAGCCTTCGACAAACTCTCTTTTCATTTCATTTGATGTGATGGTTTAGCCCTGATCAAACTTTATTTTTTTGTTTGATGTGATGTTTAGTCCTGGTCAAGCGTCCATTCACTGTCCTTCGACATGATAGTTTCGCCTCAGCCAAACTCTCTTTTGTATCTCGTTTGACGTAATAGTTTAGCCTTAGTTAAACTTGTTACATTTAACCCTAGGTATGGCCTTTGTATCTTTTGTCTACCCATCGGCCTAGTCCTGAGTAACTCATTTCATTTGTTGACCTGACTGCTTGGTCTCAGTCATTTTGTCTTACTAGTTGGTTTGTGCGTTTTCAACCCGACCAACTTATTTCCAATACTAACTTCACTTTAGGTTGAAAGTTCCCCTTCTAATCAATAAACTCTAATATATATGTTTATATCTTTTTTTTTGTACTTTGTGGCCCAGACGAAATTGTGCCTATTTGGTCTTTATCTTATTCCTGATTCCCAGCAACGGGCAAAGATGGGTAGCTTTAGATACATAAATTCATTCGAGCTATCTATCACCGAAAGTTTCAAATATCTAAGAATAAAAATGTAATGGCCACTCCAATGGAGGTCAACTTCCACCAGAGGAGTTTCACATGTTTGTAGTTTTACCAGTCATATGTAAATAACTGAATATGCACATGGTGTAAAAATTCATTTTTTGGGTATAAACGATGAATCCGCAAAGGAAAAATTTTTGTTTTTAAACAAGTTCTTGACAAAATTTGGAAATTACCTTTGTGGATGATCCTATGGTCAATTTTTCGACTTTTAGGAATTTTTTTTGAGATTTTTTTTGAAAAACTCGAAAAATTGGTGGTCGGATATTTTTACCAACTCCGGTGTGGTTTTATACTAATTCTCACCCCGAAAAATCATAAATATTCAAGAAAAAATATGTATTGGCATTTTCTACCATGAAGTGTCAAATTGTAAATTTTATAAATTAATTTTGAATTTTGTAGTCTTACGAGTATCTTGCTCGTAAATTTTACTTTTGGTTCTTGTTGATCTATTTCTAGAAATTTTACAAGTTCCTTTTCTTCACTTTAGAGATTAATGTTTTGAATAATATGTGGTCTTGAATTTGTTTCACTTCAGTGTCAATAACATTCCATAATTTTTCTCGATATTGAAATACGAGTTATTCTTTACTCGTAAAATTTTTGGTGGAATCTTCTCGAGTTTCAAACATCAAAATTCATCCAATATTATCATTTGATTCACATTAAATTAGTTTTAGACAATTCATTTATTTTCATGACTTTTGAATTTTTTTTGAAATTCACCTATTTTTGAAATACAGAGTTTTATACTCCGTAAATGCTTTTGGTGTGATCTTTCTAGGTTTATGATTTTCAAAATTCATCAAATATTATTATTTGATTCACCTTAATTCAGTTTTTAAAACTTCATTCGTTTTCATTCATTTTAATTTTTTTCCTTGAAATTCTCCCGTTTCTGAAAAAATTGAGTTTTCTATTCAGTAAATGTTTTCGGAGGAATTTTCTTCTTCTTAAAATTTTTAAAATTCATCTAATATTTTTATTTAATTCTCATTAAATCAGTTTTAAAAAATTTAATTTATTTTATGAGTTTTAAAATTTTTTTGTTACCAAGACACGGGTTTTATACTTTATAAATTTTTTTGAATGAGATTTTTTTCAAGTTTATAATTTTTAAATTTCTTTAAATATTATTATTTAATTTATATTGAATCAGTTTTGAAAAATTTAATTTATTTTATGAGTTTTATAATTTTTTCTGTTATCGAGATACGAGTTTTATACTCTATAAATTTTTTACTGAGATTTTTTTCGAGTTTGTAATTTTTAAATTTATTTAAATATTATTATTTAATTCATAGTAAAACAGTTTTGAAAAATTCAGTTTATTTTATCAGTTTTAAAATTTTCTTTATTACCGAGACATGAAGTTTTCTAATCGTAATTTTTTCGATAAGATTTTTATAAGTTTATAATTTTTAAAATTCTGCAAATATTATTAGTTAAATCATATTAAATCAGTTTTAAAAAATTTAATTTATTTATGAGTTTTACATTTTTTTACATAAAATAATTTTTTCGATAAAAATTTTTTCTCGTAAAATTTTATAAGTTTATCGCTTTTAATTTTTTCTGTGAATAAAAAAAATTGTTTTATTGTTAAATTAAATTAAATTAATTATATGAAATTTTATTTTAAACACATAATTTTTAATTTTTATAATTTAATTTTTTTAAATAATTTTTTATGATATAATTTTACAGGTATTATACATATCTCACAAACTCTCTAGAAATAGTGATGTCATGCATGAAATCATCTACAAAAAGACAAAAACAATTAACTTAAACAAAATCCATCAAAAACAAATCAAATCAATAAAAAAAAAATTTCCTAGAAATTACTAGAGAGGTTTCGGCCCATGGTATTTTTCTAAGCATAGGGCCGTCCTCCACCTCTATAAATAGAGGCGGTTTGTGTTTTTTTTTTTTTTGAGACTTTTTGAAAGGAAAATGCAAAAAAAAAAAAAAACAAAAGTATTAGTTTTTCTATTTTTAAGGTAAATACACCATTCTTCTTATTCTTTTTCATTTGATTCTTTTTTTTTTCTTTCATCTTATTTATGAGTTAAATCCATGTTAAGGCTCATGGATTTCTATCCATGTTGAAAGGGTAAACATGGTGATTTGAGTTTTTATTTTATTTTATTTTATTACTCTATCACTTTTTTTTTATGAAATGGTATTTTAACTATTGTGAATATGATTTTGTTGTGATTATATTTAAATTTCAATGAATTTTTTGTGTTATTTTGATAATTGGTATTTTGATTGATTTTGTTTTGTGCTTATTTTATACTTTATGTTTATTTAAGCTTAATAATGGTTATTTATGTTATTTTCATGATTTCCTTTATCAAATCATGCATAAATCTCATGCTTTTTTCATCTTGGCTAAATGTGTTTAGGCTTGATAATGATGACTTGTACTTATTTTCTTTTAATTTTATGGTTTTTAGGTTATTTAGTAATATTTATAAACTTAGGGACTAAATTCCAAAATTTTTGAGAAATTTTTTGGGGTATTTGTGGCTTGGTCAAGAGCCTTATGGACCTTAAAAAATCTAATTTATGAGTTTGCAAACAATTTTTAGGCATTTCTAATACTTTAGGGGCCATTTTGTAGACATTAGAAAGTTTAAGGACTAAATTGCAAAATATAAAAATTATATTTTATGGTTAAAAATGCTTAGCCGAACCTTTTTGCATATTGTCACCATGACATTTGTGTTGATTCTTTACTAGTTTGATGATTTTTAATGATTTCCTGGTGGTACTTTACTATATATGGGTCAAAATGTAATTTTATAAAGTTTAGGGGTTACTTTGTAAATTGTAAAAAAAACTTGGGCAAGGTATTTGGCCGAATCTCTGTTGGTATATTGGCTGCATTTTCATGCATAATTTCATATGATTTTTTTTTGCTTATGATTTTTAGGTTATATTATTATGTAGGGACTAAAATGAAAATTTGGAAAAGTGTAGTGACTAAATAACAAAGTTTCATATTTAGGGGGCAAAATGTACATTTCATCAGTTTTAAGGATTTCTATTATTTTTATGGCCTTCCGTAGGGATATTGAACTCTTCAAAACTTTTCGTATTTGTTTGGTCCTCAAAAGGATAGAAATGTAATTTTTAAAAATTTAGGGGCTTGATTGTAAATTTTGCATTTCAAGTCAAACTTAAACTTTTAGCTTTTCCATTTAGACTAAATTCATCTACTTTTCATCATTTTAGTGTCCATTAGAGTTACTAGGGTACTTTCATGTCGAAGGTATACCTTAGAGGCATTTTGGTCATTTTTCTCATTGGGATGCTTTTATGCCAAAGGTTCATGTTTAGGATTCTTTTAGCCTTTTAAGGTCATTTTAAGGTCTATTAGGGTTACCGGGATAATTTCATGCTGAAGGTATACCCTACGGGCATTTTAGTCATTTTTTCATCGAGATGCTTTTATGCCAAAGGTGTACGTTTAGGATTCTTTTAGCCTTTTAAGGTCATTTTATGGTCCATAACGATTACCGGGTACTTTCAGGTCAAAGGAAAACCCTAGGGGCATTTTTGTAATTTTTTTATCGGGATGCTTTTATGCCAAAGGTGCACGTTTAGGAATCTCTGAGCCTTTTATGGTCATTTTAAGGTCTATTAGGGTTACCAGGTACTTTCATGTCAAAGGAATACCTTAGGGGCATTTTGATCATTTTTTTCACCAGATATTTTTACGCCGAAGGTGCACGTTTAGGATTTTTTTTAGCCTTTTAAGGTCATTTTAAGGTCTATTAGGGTTACTGAGATACTTTCATGTCGAAGGTGTACCGTAGGAGCATTTTGGTCATTTTGCTCACTAGGATGCTGTTACGCTAAAGGTGAATTTTTAGGATTGGTTTAGACTACCAAGATCATTTGAAGGTCCATTAGGGTTACCGGAGTATTTTTATGTCGAAGGTATATCTTAGGGGCATTTTGGTCATTTTTCTCACTAAGATGCTTTTATGCCAAAGGTGCACTTTTATGATTCTTTTAGCTTTTTAAGGTCATTTTAAGGTCCATTAGGGTTATTAGGATACTTTCATGTCTAAGGTATGCCCTATGGACATTTTGATCATTTTGCTCACCGGGATGCTTTTACATCGAAGGTGAATTTTTAGGATTGGTTTAACCTACCAAGATTATTTTAAGGTCCATTAGGGTTACCAGAGTATTTTTATGTCGAAGGTATATCTTAGGGGCATTTTGGTCATTTTTCTCACTAAGATGCTTTTATGCCAAAGGTGCACTTTTATGATTCTTTTAGCTTTTTAAGGCCATTTTAAGGTCCATTAGGGTTATTAGGATACTTTCATGTCTATGGTATGCCCTATGGACATTTTGATCATTTTGCTCACCGAGATGCTTTTATGCCGAAGGTGAATTTTTAGGATTGGTTTAACCTACCAAGATAATTTTAAGGTCCATTAGGATTACCGAGGTACTTTCATGTCGATGGTATGCCCTAGGGGCATTTTGCTCACCGGGATGTTTTTACGCCGAAGGTGAGCTTTTTAAGATTAATTTAGCCTTCCGAAATCATCTTAAGACCCATTAGGGTTATCGGGATACTTTCACGATGAAGATATACCCTAAGAATATTTTCATAACTTTGTATTTGAATCAATCTTATATGAATGCTAGGATACTTTCACATCGGAAGTACACATTAAGAACATGTCTAGCATATTATATCATTCTTAGGTCATAGAATCATTATTTTTTTTATAACAAAATTATTTTTATAAATAAGGTAATGTCTCCTAATTAAATTGATATGTAGGATTCCTACTAGTATATGTAGGGAATTCTATAGATTATTTTAATAGCAATATAACCTTTTCAAATAAGAAGTCGAGATTTTTCAGTTTTAAAACAAAATAAAACCTTTTATATTTCGTATGGTTCTCCGACAAGATATGATTGAGAATTTGTGCCTACCTGGTTTCCAGAGAGTGTACGAATAATTTTGTGATCTCTAGAAACATTAAAACCTGACTTTATCAAAATAATAAACTTTCATAATGAAATACTAAAGGAATTATAATTAAACATCTAATGTTGAAACCGAATAAAAATTAAAATTTAAGTTAACACGTGATTAATAAGGTATCGATTTTTGGGCATCATGAGAGGGTCGATCCTTACTTGTGATTGTAACTGACTCTCAAATCCTTTTATATGATCTCTGGTATGGTGGCAGGCCTCGGATTAGTATTTTAGGGTTTTATAACCCTCAAAATACACACTTCGATAGTTGACCAATCTCACATAGCCTAAATAGATTGGTGGTGACTCCAAATAAATTGTTATTTCGTAATGACTATCTAAGGTTAAGTCGAGTGAGCAATTCATCTTGACCACCTAGTCCCAAAAAATAAAAAGATGTCAATAATGATATGGCCTATACGAAGAAAAGAATATAAACTAATAATAAATTTAATAAATATAGGAACGAAGGCCGTATAAGTCGGGCTTGGTTAAGATTCGTATTTGGACCACTTTGCGAAATACTGAGGCCTCATCCATTTTCACTATCCCATGTAAAGCCTTTTAAGATGATAACCTTAACTCCTTGCAGGAGCTATGATTCCATATCTATAAGTAAAGCTTTCATTGAGTATAAGTCATATACCCAAAGAAATGGTCTAATAGCTTACTACTTATAAGACACTTTAGCCTTTGGAATGTCGAAGTATACAAGTTATATACATGGAGTCAGTTACTTACTCAGGGTTAAGGTAATTACATAATGAATGTCAATAGTCAATTAATCTAAGTAAATAGGCTTATTAATGGATTAATTACATTTTGGTCCAGTTCGATATATCACCACTCCTAGGCAATATATCTATGTCTCTACTTAGGAGTCAGCTTGCTCTAGATGACTAAGACAATTCATCTTCCCAATTGGATTTAGATGACATAATGGTCTTAACATGAGTTAATTGCTCATATTAACCCCTACAATACGGACTATCAATTTAGACTACTTATTTTAGAATGTTGTCTACCCTCATATAAAAGTCTATAATGTGCAACATTCTAACGGTATTAATGCAACTAGTCAATGAGCTATATTTGCTTACATTTATTTTAACATGTAAATCAAAACAAAGATGGAATAACAATGATATAATGAAACCTCGAATATATAAATATGAATAATCAATTCAAACCAATGAAATATATTATAATATCTTACATTCTTAACAATTTCTAACATAAAAATCACTTATTGATTATTTTATACTTCAACAAGTAAATGAGAATTTTCAATTTTCTCAAAAAAAAAACTTTTGTATTCCTTTATGTTTTTGAAGGGTATAAAAATAATTTAAATTTCAAAAAATATAAAAAATCTAATTTACTAAATATGAAAAATAAAATTAATTATAAATAATTTCAAAACTGAGAAATTATAATTAAATATCAAAAAAATTAAAACCAATCATATTTGAAACTTTAGTTAATACGTAATTAACAGGTACAAATTTTTTAGCGTCATGAGAGGGATCGATTCTTACTTGTGATTATAATAGACTTTCAAACCTTTCACACAAACTTTGGCATAAACACAGACCTCGAAGTTTTTGAAGGTTCTATAACCCTTAAAATACAAGCCTCGATAGGTAACTAATATCACGTAGCCAAAACTAGATTAATGAGGACTCCAAGTTATTTGGTCATTTTGTAATGACCATTTAGAGTTAAGTTGTACAAGTGATTCGTCCAAAAATTAAGTCCCGTCCTAATATGAGAAAATAAAATTTTTTTCATTTAAGTCTATCATATCAGATTCACGTTTGTCACATTACGGCAGTGCTTGTTTGAATTTGCATTTTCAAATAAAAATATTTTAAATTTTGTATTTTATAAAAAAATCAATTTTTTTTTTTAAAAAGAGGAGTTTCTAAAATATGCATTTTAGGAAACTAGAATTTTGCCTTTCATTTCTTTGCTTCAAAAAGAAATGAGTAAGATTTCTCTTTTGGTCTTTTTTTTCTTCAAACCAAAAATATAAATGATAATTTTTTATTTTCCTTGATTTTTAGAATAATATTAAAAGAAGTCAACAAAAGCAAAAAGGAAAAAAAGAGAAAAGTTTTTTTGATTTCGATCTTTTATTCTTCGAAAATAGAAGAGAAGGGTTTTGTAATGACTGAAGCATTAACGGCAATGGACGATCGAACTAAGGTAAGTAATTGCCAAGTGAAGATTGCTAAATTAGCATTGAGGACTAAGACACCAAGATTAATGCAAGATGGAAGATATTAGAAGGAAGGCCTGCTGCAAACTATAGAAGGTTAAAATTTCGTTATGAGAGGGATGTTGCAAACTAGCAGGGAGCTAAGTTGGCAATAATCAGTAACTAACTCATGAGAGGAATGCATGGAAGCTTAAAATTCCATCACGAGATTGTTATTAATTCAATTTTTATTGCTAATCATAATTAGAGTTGGTTGCAATTCCATCATTGAATAGTGTACATAGAAACTGCTAATGCAAATAAATAATATTCTTATGCATAAAATATCTGCTTTCTCTCTAATTTTCTCTTTTCCCCTATCGTATATTTCTCTTATTTTTATGTGATTACATCTAATTGGGCTTTTCTTATAGTTGGTATCAGAGCTTACAAATCAACCGTAAATCTAGGCAAGACTAAGAAAAACCATATTATAGTTGAAGGAAGTAGATTGAACCATATCAAAAAGCAAATTCAATCCATTCAATCTCAATTAGAACAGATGAAGACCTCTATGCAGTAGTTTCAAGATGGTGGGAGGCGCAACACTAAGGATTGGTACCTAGTTAGCTAAAAGTCAAGGATTTATGAGTTAAGTTCTAGAGTTATTGACTCTAAAAGGGAAAGCAAATGTTCAACTTAAGTACTCTTTCTAGTGACCAACAACCATCATTATTTAAGCAATAAAACAGGGTAAGAAACTTATAGAAGCTATAATCATACAATAGCATAGTAAATTTATATATAAGAATAATGATGAATCTGGATTGCAAACTGAGGATCCAGTTTTTAATGCTGCCACAAATATTTCAGATCCTTTCAGTAGCACTTTGAATATGTTTAAATATAAGCCCAAGATTGAACTACAAGTTTTTCATGGAACTCTTAGGGGCTCGATTAAGAAATGTCTTAAATACTTTAACATATTTGCTATCCTATAACAATAAAGAGTATAGATAGCTACCATCACTTGATAGGTTATGTAGAAATCTAGTTCTATGAATCTGTAATGCAGAAACCAAGTATGAGCTAGATAGAGTTCACCGAGGATTTGTGCCTGAGGTTTTGTGATAGCAATTACTCAGATATTTTAGAGGAGGTCAAAAGAAGCTGACACAAAAAACCTTAGGAAAAGTATCAAGGAAGGTTTAAGGAGCTTAGGCCATATATGTTGCAATACAAGTCTCACTTGCAGGTTATTTTGTTTCCAGTTTTATTAATGGGTTAAAAGGTATATGGCCTTGAACCCTAAACACAAGGCTAAGGTGAATGATCCAATTAGTTTGGTAGCTGCCTATAGGCAAGCTAAGCTAAATAAGCTTGCCTTGAAAATGGACAAAAAGATAAGACCATTAATCAAGAGTAGCTTGGTCTCTACTCTTGGTTTTTACATAAAACTTTTGCTTCACAAAACACCAAAATATCAAAGAACACACCTCAGTTAAAAATAAAGAGGAATATTAGCATAAAAAATAATAAAAACAACAGTTCATCCCCAAAATAAAACAAAAAGACAACAAATGAGAAAAAAATCTAAACTAACCTAACATAGTAAGGGAATGGTTAGAAACAGAGACCCAAGTACTTTAGCATAAGAAAACCAAACATCAACATCATAATATATAATTCATTTATAGCCAAAGAAACAAAACAAAAATCACAACCCATACAAAATTCATTAAACAAAAAACTAACATAAAAGAAACTACGCTGGAAAAGAATGGATGGAAAAACTCAAAAAAACATAAAAGCAACATAAAAAAGCGACAAAAATAACTTGAAAACACATTAAAAAAAAACTTAAAAAATACAATCAACTAAATGAATCAGACCAACAAAATGCAACCATAAAAAATAATTAAAAAAACATGGAAACAATAGCAAGAAGGGCAACCCACCCAAAATGAAACCAAAGAAAAATAAAGCAAAAACAACAATGCAATATCAACTAAAAAAAATGTGATAAACCCCAACACCATAATGCCTAAGCATCCCACAGCCTATTTCTAATGGAAATTTGACCAAATTTGCCTGAAAAAACCTTTAATCCCACAAAATCTATGAATCACCTATCATTATTTGCAAAACTAAAAACCAAAAGCAGTCTCTCATTAGAAAGAAACAGAAACCTAAGAACTGAGTCAACCTCAAACCAACTTGAATTAGGAAAAAAAACTGTTATATGAAACCTAAATGGAAAACTGAAACCCAAACAGAGAATTGAACCTAAAACCCTACCTACCTTTGTCCAAACCCTAAAAAATAATGGTAATTCTCTTTAGGTCCCTAAGACTTAATTTTAATTATCGTGGATAGATAAGTGGACTTTTTTATATGAATATTGATAATTCTTTTATTTTTGGTTATGCGCCATTTTCAATTTAATTATAAAAATGTGCTTTTTTTATTTTACGTTGACAACTCGCCGGTCTGCTGACCGACTCTCCCCCATATATATATTTAAATTTTTATATCAAATTTTCAAATACTAGTATATTTACATCTATACTAAATTTAATATACTCACACAACATATCCAAAATTCATAATAACTCTAAATTATCAGCATATATCATTACTATTATATCAAAAATTAAAAATCTATCATATTTATTCAAGTATAAATCTAAAATTTTATCATTTATCCTATTATTATAAAAAAATATGCATTGAGAACTCACCTTTTAACATGACAGATAATATTTGACTAATGACTACTAGATTTTTTGAAACCAGAGATATGTGACAGTTGCATGGAAAATCGATTTCTTTTGATACGATAGATAATTTATATATTCATACATAATTTATGTAAAATATATATATATATATATGAGAAAGAGTCAATTAGCGGACCAAAGAGAGGTAGACAAATAATTTCAATCTCCTTATTAATAATTTCAATAAATATCATTTTCTTTTTTGAAATTATTTTTTCTACTTTTACTTTTATTTAATAATTATTTATTAATTTTATTTTTTTGAAATTTTTCTTGTGGATGGAAACTCGACGATGAGCTCCTAGCTATTCAGAACTTGTCATCTTTTATAGCGAGTTCTCAACGTTAGTTTCCTCTCTCATTGGGAGCTCGCCACACAGTACGGCGAGTTTCTTACAAATTAACTCACCTTCGCACTTAGTGATTTCTCAACATACATAAAAAAATATATTTCAAGAATTAATTTAGAAATTACTATAAATTGAGAAGTAACAAAATTACAATATTTATATAAAATAGCCAGATAGATGGATTGTCCCATATGCAGACAATTTCTTTCTTTTTTTAAAACTATTATTATTTTAATTTTTTCTCTTAAAGTTAAAGTATTAAGAAAAAAGATTACATTAAAAAACAAGATTGCTATATATATTTCTTAAATTGAAATTAAAACTTTTTTTAAAATTATATATTATTATTTTTTTAAGTTGAAATAGAAAAAAAAGGAAAACATAGAAAAAGTGGAGAGAGAAAATGAAAACCTCAAATAAAAAATTTACAAAGAATTAAATCAAATATTCATATTTTATAAATTTTTTGTCTTAAAGTTAAAATAGGAAGAAAAAAAACAAAGAGGAAAGATATGTGAGAAGAAAGAAAGAGAAAAAAAAACGAAAATTTCAAACAAAAATTTTTGCAAAGAATTAAACCAAATACCCACAAAAGCTAACATTGTCCAAAAATTCGAACCAGATATCCAAAGTATTTTGGTTTGCAAAAATTGAAATCAAATACCAAAACTCTGATATCAAAAATCCAAAAATTCAAAAATTCTTCAAAAATTAAAAAAAATTGCAAAATTATAAAAGAATACAATAATTACAAAATATACTATAAATTAAATCGCACACAGAAAAAGAATATATATATATATATATATTTAAGAAGATAGGTCTACAGCCCAAAAACTTTCAAATAATTTCGTTCTTTGAAAGAAAACATAATGAAATTATTAAAAGCGGCCAAAGAGAGGGAAAAATGATGGTGAAATGTCTGAAATCTGAATTTGTGCTGGTTCCACTCATTTTTTTGGTCGAATTTCTAACCTACTTTCTATTTTTTTATCTATTCAAATTTTCAGCTCTTAAATTTTAAATATTTTTCATTTCTTAAATCCTTTTTGCGACGATAGGAGTGGAGACGACATCAGATGATAGTGCATCGTAGAATCGTCAAACATATATATATATATATATATATACACATATATGTGTGTGTGTGTGTGTGTGTGTGGTGTGTATAGTGAGAAAGAGAGACACACACGTATTAAAAAAAATAATATGAGTTTACTGGAAGGATTCGATTCGACCAGCCACAAGAATTGTAGGCGCCTTTATTTGCAGTTACTAGAACAACAAAATGTCGTTCAGCCCAAAAGTGCTTGTCAAATTAGTTGACAATGACAGATGGGGTGATTAGGCTCAACATTTGATTGATTAAAAAAAGAATATTATTAATAAATATAAACAAATATAAATGCAGAATATTATTCTTTTATTAAAAAAATAAAATTTGAACATATGGAAGTGACTATACCTATTCGAATTTAAATTTTTAATTTGTTGTAATTAAATTAAACTTAAATCATAAATGTATCTATTAATGTTTGCATATAAAAAGTTAGTTTAATAATATTGAAAGATATTATGTGTATTAAAATTTAAAATTTAAAATTATTAAATTTACTTTTTAAAAATATTATATTAATCAATTGGATTAAATTAAATTTTAAGTATAAAATATTATTGCTATTAATATGTTATAACCTATTCAATTAGCACGTCGAAAACAATTTCCCAGCTTTGGTCCAAAGGCTGGAAAGGAGATGTACTTTATTTGATTTCTTATATCTTTTGCCTTTGTGGAATCGATTCTACTTTATTAGTGGAGTGTTCAATTATTTTAACGTGGGAATTGGATTTTTGTCAGGTTTTGTTTATATATATATATATATGTATAATATGCAGCAGCATATTCGACGCCATAAATTCATTTGTAAAAATACTGCCAACCGGAATTGGTGCATGCAAATGGTATGGATTTCTCCCATGGATAATCTGTCAAACATGGAAATTGGCTATAGACTTAGGCTTTCCAAGAATACTAATTACCGGAAAATGACGTTTTTTCCCCTAAATTTCTAGTTTTCAGGCTTAGAGGTATTATTACATATGCAATTTACTCGTGATATAGTTGCCAAAAGAAAAAAAAAATTGGAATTTATGGGGATAAAGTTTTAATTTATTATCGATATCATACAAATGATTAACTAATTAAATACGAGAAGATGGAAAATGGGCCAAACATGATTCTTCCAAACCAGATTATACAATATTCGGGTTCAATAATTCAACCATTGTCAGCTGAAAAGTATCCTATTTTGACTCGTTGATAATAATATTAAATTAAGGGGAGAATGAATTGACCACCGATTTTTGTGCCCAAATTGAAAATTAAGGGTTTAGATGTTTCTGAGATTATCGACTATTATATTTATGAGGGATTCTCCTGGCTCATTTGCTTTGGGCGGAAAGGGAGCACTTATAGACCTAGTTTTTGAGGTTTAAGGTTTTGCACATGTCCCACTAAATTTGATTATTAATCCATTTTTTTATTTGAGAAGGGCTCTATCTATGTTAGTCTAAAATTAATTTAATTTTATATATTTTTGTAATTTTTATATGATTTATTTTTATTTAATTTGATTATTATAATTTATATTTTATTCATGTAAATTGTCATATTAGATTTTAAGTAAATTAAAAATATTTAATTATTTAAAATTTGCAATTGTTAAATATTTATAAAGAAGGTAGTATTTTCTATTGACATGATATAAATAGTATATTATTCAAAATCTTACATACTAGATGAATTCGATTATATTGCTATTCCAATAATTGATTTGTTAAAATATAATTGTATACGAAATTATGAAAGCATGTAAACTAACTACTTTTATGTTAACATAAGTTGATCTCTCCTCTTTTTATTTATATTTGTAATTGTATAATCATGATTATAATTTTTATTGATGCATATATTTTATTAAAAAATATATGTATAAATCAAAGATCTAAATTATAATTACAAATGCTATTGGATCAGATTACGTTTATCATAATTGCAAATGTAATAGATCCTATCGTAGTTATTACAAGTGTGAATTTTTTTTAATTTTGCATAATTTATTGTTTAACAAAATAATTATAATTATAATCATAAAAAAAGTATTGTGAATAGAATCTATATGCATCTAATTTACAATCTTGAGCTTAATCATTATAGACTATTAACTATTCACTTTGCAATTAAGATAGATATCGAAAAAAGAAAGATTCAAAAATACAAAATAACAGTTGCATTTCTGGCATAAATACCTAGCTAGAAAGCCGATAAAATGGAGAACATATGCCAGTATATATTTTAAATTTATCAACCAGCACGACAATGGAAATATATATGTATAAATATGTTAGCTGAGCTTCACAAAGTAAGCATCAATCATGAATAAATAGCAGTTTTCTAGAAATGCGTAATTCTTTGTTTGGGTCTGAGAATTTTGCATGAAGGGGTAGAGAGTGGAGTACAGCCAAGGATGACTTGCCGGAATTGGTAACTTAGAGCAAAACAAAGGGCCTTGATGGGTGTTGCCAGTTTCCGGTAGGTTGTCCTTGGCTATATTTGATTCTCTTCTTCTCGTGCGAAGCTCTAGGGACCTATTCGTTCATTCGATCCTGCTTTCAAAGGCTGTTATCACACTATATTCAAGGCCTCAATCAATCCAATCCTCATTGTTTATACCTTTTATTTCTTTTCTTTTTATATTTCGACATATTCATGTATACATATTTCAATTACATATTTTTTTTAATTTTACATAAGAATTTGATTATATATTTTATTTTATTTTTTCAACATGTTTGGTCACCTTTTACTCAACTAATGTGGAACTCTCGCTCTGCATCAGGTAATTCACTTTGAATCAATATAATTGCTAATAATGATTTTAAATTAAGTGTTCATTACTACATTTAATCATATTTTCTTCAGTGTTTGGTGCAATCAATTATATACAAAGAAAAATTTTTTGGAAAGCGACAACCTTATATGTAAAATCAATAATAAATATATAGGAATCAAAACTGAATATTGCAACAAGTATTAGCAAATTTTTAAATGTTGAAATAAATTTTATTGATATAGTTCAATTAGAAGATCCACTGAACTCAAACCCCATATAGCAGAATGATGCATACCATTAGACTTAGCACCAAGCAATCCATAGAAGCAAGCAACGATAGAAAAAAATAAACACTAAGTATTCCACACCCAAATCAAGCAACAATATAAAAAAGTAAACACAGAAAAGCAAGGAAATTATTAAATCATCGATCTATTTTATGTAAAAGTATATTAGATTTTTTATGCCTATAACATGCTCTAAGGACTAATTTTTAGCATGAAAATAATGACCCTAATGACCATACATCAATATGAAAATATCAAAATAATACTAAAGATTTGCTTTTAAGATAAATTCACTAAAGTGGCATCGATGCAACCCAAAAAAAACTAAGGAGGAACTCTAACAAAAAGAAATAGAGTTAATAGAGAAGGGTTTAGTTAAAATATCCATGAGAACATGTGCAATACTAGTTCTTTTGGTGCCCAAGAAGGATAGAACGATATGCACTTGTGTAGATAGCTTAAATTTTAACAAGATTATAGTCAAATACCGCTATCGAATCTTATGTATTGATAACATGTTGGATGAGTTGCATGGTTCCACTATCTTTACGAAGACTAATCTTAAAAGTGGGTACCATCATATTCGAATAAAGGAAAGTGATGAATGGAAAATAGCCTTCAAGATGAAGTTTGGTTTGTATGAATGGGCAATCATACCATTTGGCTTGTCCAATGCTCCTAGCACATTTATGTGGTTAATGAACCATGTTTTGGGAAAATTCATTGGTCATTTTGTTATTATTTATTTTGGCAACATAGTTGTTTATTGTAGGAGCTTTGATAAGCTTTATTAAGCGTTTTATAGAAATGTTTAATTTGCCTAGAGAAAAGAAGTTATATGCCAACCTCAAGAAGTGCACCTTTTGCAAGGATCGTTTAGTTTTTCTTGGCAATTTCATTTCCCAAAATAGAGTGGAGGTTGCTGAAAATAAGCTTAAAACTATCAAGGAGTGGTCAGTTCCCATTAATGTTGCTATGTCTAGAGTTTTCATGTTTGGTATCCTTCTATAGATGTTTGCTGAAAAATTTTAGTACCATTCTAGCCCTTTGGACTAAGTGCATGAAGAAAGAAAATGAATTTAAGTGGACCGAGGCAGTACAACAAAGTTTTGACTTGATTAAGGAGAAGCTAACTTTAGCTCTGATACTAACATTACCTAATTTTTCTAAGACCTTTGAAGTTGAGTGTTATGTGTCAGGAGTTGGGATTAAAGCTGTTCTTACACAAGACGGGCATCCCATTGCCTATTTCAATGAGAAATTGAATGGTTATCATCATAACTACTCAACCTATATCAAAGAGTTTTATGCACTGATTAAGGTATGGGAACCTTGGCAACATTACTTATTGCCTAAAGAGTTCAAGATCATACGGACCATAAGTCATTGTAAATTTAAAGGGCAAAACAAGCTGAATAGGAGACATGCTAAGTAGGTGGAGTTCTTAGAGACGATTCCCTATGTGATCAAATATAAGAAAGAGAATTTCAACATTGTAGCTAATGCACTTTTGCAAAGGTATATACTAATCTCTATGCTTAATATAAGATTAATGGGTTTTGATTTGATGATAGAGTTATGAAAAAAGGAACGATACTTCGCAAAGATTTATGACTGCATGAAAGGAGCAAATAAGAGTTATTTTCTGCATGAAGGATTCCTCTTCAAATCTGGCTGATTATGCATTCCATTTGGTTCGATTCAAGGGCTTTCAGTATGTAAAGCTCCAAGTGGAGGTCTTTGGACATTTTGGTGAAAACAAGACATTAGAAGCATTGAAAATGCACTTCTATTGGCCAACAATGAATCGAGATGTTTACAAAATTATAAAAGATGTATCACATGTAAAAAGGCGAAGAGCAACGAGATGGCATAATCGTTATACATGCCTTTACCCATGCCTGAACATCTATGGGAACATGTAATATGGATTTTGTTTTAGGTTTGCCTAAAACACCATGAGGAAAGGATTAGATAATTGTTGTAGTGGATTACTTTTCAAAGATGTTACATTTCATTATATGCCACAGAACTGATGATGTAAGCATCATTTCTGATCATGATGCTAAATTGTTGAGTTTTTTATAGAAGACTTTATGGAATAAACTTGGAACTAAGTTGTTATTTAGCATAGCTTGTCATCTACAAATAGATGGACAAATCAACGTGGTGAATAGAACACTTGTAGCTTTGCTTAGGATGACGATGAACAAAAAGTTGAAGAATTGCGATGAGTGCTTGGTATATGCAGAGTTTGCTTACAATCATAAAGTACACAGCACTACTAAGCATTCTCTTTTTGAGGTGGTCATGATTTCAAACCAACTACACCTCTCAATCTAGCACCAATACCAATCAGCAAAAAGAATTGTAAACACAAAGCTAAAAGTGCTCTAATGGTGAAGAATATGCGCAAGGAAGTTATAAACAGATCGAGGAAAAGAATTAAGCTTATGTGAAATTGGTGACCAAAAAAAAAGTAAGTTTCATTCAAACCGGGAGATCTTGTGTGGATTCATCTTCACAAGGAGAGGTTTTCTAATTAAAGAAAGTCTAAGCTGACATTTGGGCTGATGGTTCTTTTAGGGTCCTTGAGAAGGTAAATGGCAACACTTACAAGCTTGACTTACCTAAAGAATATAATGTGAGCACCATATTCAATGTTCGAGATCTTATTACTTATTTGGAGGACACCTTGGATGATGAAGATGGTGTGGATTTGAGGGCAAATCCTTCTCAACAAGGGGGAGATAATGTGCCAATCATGGTTGGCTCGAATTAGCAAGCCCGAAAGAGGAGGAGTTCGATTATACAAGCCTAATTACCTTATCCAAGGCTAAAATAGTCAATTTGGTATATTGTGTGCTCAATAAGGAAGGTCCTTAAAGATTCTAGAAGTCTTCTTCAGCAAGGAAGTTAGTCAGCAACTAAATTAGGCGAGTTTTGGTATGCCAGTTATTGCTTAATCCCCAAAGCTTTTAGTTTTCTTTCATGTTTTATTTGACTTTATGTTTTGGGAAGGTTTTAATTTCTTAGCTAACAAGGATTAATTCTATTGATTATTTAGGATTTACTTTTCCTTTTCTTGTAAAGGCACTTGGTCAAATCCTCTACTATAAATAACGGACCTTATGCTTGTTTTTTAATCATAGAAAGTGAATCAGTAAAGTTGCTAATTATTTTTAGTTTTTTTTCTCTTATCCAAGTCTTCTTGGTGGCAAGTTTATTAGACTTATCTTTTAGGTTTCTTATCCCTAAAAATGGCATTCAACCCTTGTATTAATAATGGCTACGATTCTTACTAATTAATTCAAGGTTTATCCATTTCGTCCTTTTAATTTTTAGATTCCAGTTTCGTATATTTTCTTCTATTTTTCATTTTGAACTGTTAAAACCTCAAAGATTGGTTTCCATTGAGCTTTTTTCCAATAAGGCTCATCAAATAGCTTCTAAGTTTCATCCAAATTCTCATAATGCATAAAAAGATCTTTTTTCCCAAAAGCAAGAAAATTGAAAATTCAATTATCACATTCAAGCTGAAAAATTATCCCGAAAAAATAACTTATGTAACTCATATTAGAATTGTCAATTCTGACATGAACCCAAAAAACTTAACTAACCACCCGAATTCAAACCCGACTTGACTCAGTTTGATAAAAAAATTAACAACTTGACACTGACCAACTCGAATTCAAAAATGATCTAGGCTTGAAATGACCTAAATCCAAAACGACTTAGACCCAAAATACATGAAATGGCCTGAACCCAAAATAACCGAAGTCAAAATGATTTGAATAATTAATCCAAAATTAATCGAACCCAATATGACCAAAGTCGATAACTCAAATGTAAACTTAATTGACCCGAAATTGATTAACCTGAGTGTTAAACCGATTGGCCTAAACTTGAAATGACTCGAATGCAAAATAGCTTAAACTCAATTAACATCAGTATTAAATCTAATTAACTCGAACTTGAAATGACCTAAAAACAAAATAAACAAAACCCGAATGACCCGATCCCGAAATGACTTAAAACCAAAATTACCCAAACTTGAAAATGACTTGAAAATTAAAAAACCCAAAATGATCCATAATCGAAATGATCTTGACCTAAACTAATCCGATCTCAAAATAACTCAAAGCTAAAATGACTCGAACTCGAAAATAACCTAAAAATTAAAAAAAAAACTTGAAATGACCTATCCTAAATTAACTTGACCTAATACCAACTCGATCTGCCCAATCGAGAGATTTAACTTACATGCACTAACAACACAATCTAAACATATTAATAAAAGTAACAATCTCAACACGCAATAAGGAAAGATGATGAATAATGAACATAAATGCACGTATGGAATGAAACGATCAAAACTACATGCATTCAAACTAATTGGCAAGGAAAATAAATATCATGAATTAAAATTGAAAAAAAATGAAATAAAGCAGTTCCATGTATTAAAATAGCAAGAAATTAAATGGATATGGACTTAAAAAATACGAAAACTACCTTTTGCTCAAAATCTAAATTTAAAAAAATTTAAACAAAAATCAATAAGAAATGAGGAAAAATGAACCAGATTGCTCATAGCTCAAAGTTTGGCCTTCAAATTGGTTGTTACACTATAGGCGCAAACAATCTTCCAAGCAAGACTTAGGATAATCAAATTTAGACAAAAGAGAAGAAAAAATAAACTTGGAATGAATATCTGAAGTAGAAATGAGGTGAGCTATGAAAAAAGTTTCCTTTGGTTAAAATACCTTGATTTTAGCTTTTAAACATTTAAAAAAAAATTCTCAAGAAAAAATAAAAAGAAAAAGTATATGAAGGAGGAAGTCCTGCCCTATAGTGTCTGCCCTGAGAAGGGAAGTCTCTTTTTGGCCTTACCTTTCCCCTTTCTTTGCCTTTTTTTTAGTTAATTAAATTGATTCATTCAAATTTACTCTTACATGCAAGATTATTTTTAGGCTAACATCTAATCCTTCATAAAATAATGTCATGACAAGGTTGATTTAATAGATCTCTGTATGCATGGAGGACATATATTCAAGAAAAGAAATTAAATGGTAAAAAAATTTAAAAATTAAAATATTTTGGTAAAAATATTATATATAAAAAAATTAAAAAAAATTCATATATTAAAAAAGAATGATTAAAATTTAAAAAGAAATAATTTAGAAGGCTTTATGAATTGAAAAGCCCATATAGCCTACCTTGTTAGCAATGGCCCATTACAAGTTTGTGTACAAATATCCTAATTAATCCAAATGTGTCAGAAAATTTTAATTTGGACCTATCATGTAAGAAATTAAATCTAGTAGGAATTAAAAAAAAATCAAAATGAATGAATTCAATTGAAAATATTATGTATCAAGGTTCTAAAAGAAACAATATATATGTAATTGAATTAAAATTCCACGTGTAAGAAGGATTAAAATAAAATTCTAAATTCTAAAAGTTAATAAAAAACATTCGATGGTTGAGATTTTGATTAAAGATCATATATTGAGAAATTTATGTGTGAAAATCTAATTAAAAATCTATTATTGAAAAAAATCCAACGTGTGAAAGTTAAATTTAAAATTTTAAAATTTAATGAAGAATTTTGTGCACGAAGTTTCAAATTAATTAAAAAACATATATTGTAAAAATTCTAGTAATGGAAGTTCAATTAGAAACTCAAAAATTAAATGTGGACGTATGATTGAAAATTCCGAATGGAAAAATTAAGTTAAAAGTCCTGTGGGTAAAATGAAAAATTTTGTACGTGAAAAGTCTTAAAAAATTCATTCACAAAAGGTACTATCAAGAATCTTTAGTGAAGAAGTTTAATTCAAAACCATAATTGTGAAAAGTGTAATTTATTCCATATATTGGCTCCAAGTTGACATTTCGTAGTATAAATATCAGTATGGCTACTTACCTATGCAAAGTCTTGATTTCTCTAGCCAAAGCATCGATATTGCATGGTTAAGTACCCATGCTTCTGCAACAAAGGAATTGATACTATTTAATAAGTATCGATATCCTAGTGTCCTTTAAGGTGTCATTTGATTCTATTTTACGAAGTATCGATATAAATATTAATACTTACCTTTCCTATTTAAAAAATTTGACTGTTGGAACTCAAGTATCGATAATTATAACATATTTTAGATTAAATGCCTCAATTTAATTCCTTGCATATTCTATATATTCCTGGGCATTACTCTGGCCCCCGAGGCCACGGAAATCAACATTTTTACTGACCACGGGTCCTAGAAGAATTGATCTTGGGGATCCAAAAAATAATTTGGAAGAGGCCCCAGAAGAAATTTGAAAGTGTAAGATTCGATCTCCCCTGTTGCTGCTGCGATCAGTTTTACTTATGGGAGGAATTTGATGAAGAATTTGTTTTAAAAAAAAAAAAAAAGCTTCATCTTAATCTACCTGGTTTAAATTTGCTTTATTTTTAAGAATTTCGATGAGATTTTATTGTTTGTCCTCGAAAAATGTATTTGATTTGTTATCCTTCAGATTTCGCATGGGAACCGATTCTCTGCTTAAACAAATCTACCCACGATAACGAAGGATTCAAAATCGAAGGAGAGGAAAAATGGATAAGAGTCAATCGTAATAATAACATAAGGAAAAAAAAATGAAAATAATAAAATAAATAAAAAGGTAACAAGAAAATAAGGAGAAAAAAGAAAGCATGAAGGCTTTTCTTCGTTACATGGCCTAGGCCTGAATTTGGGATCAAATCCATAAGCGTCGAATGAACAAGCCCAAATGGCTGCTGATCCATGCGATTTAGAACTCGAATAAAAAAAATCAGGTGTATACAAATAAAAATAAAAAAATTATAATAACATTTTTTTTTATAATATTCAGGGACAAAGCCACAAGTTAAAGGGTTTGGGCTACCATATATTAATTTAAGGTTTTTTTTTTCAGAAGGAAAAAAGTTAAAATTATTGGGAAATCGGGATATTTCCCATCCAAATAACTTCAATACCGTGAGCAACATTGAAAAAGACCATAAACAACGGAATTGAAGACAATATTTGAAGACAATATATATATATATATATA
>JBBYHO010228428.1:46001-92747 GCA_038382025.1 Adansonia gregorii | reverse complement strand
TATTGATATAAGAGCTCATGTATCGATACTAGGCCATGCCAAGACCAAAACATGCATTCTGTAAAGAAATGTATTGATAAATATCAACATGTATCAGTACATTCTGCAATGTATCAATAGATACCACCATCTTCCATAGTCTAGGCATTTTTTATTCATTCACCATTGATCAAAAAGTTGATTTTAACTCATTTTTTGCATAAGAAAAGGTCAAAACCCATATCAGATTACAAATTTAGACTTTTGAACTAATCAAAACATTTTTTGAAGTCTAAAATAGATTAAAATGGTCAATGTCACATGATTACCCTACTCCTCCCTAGTTTGTTGACCAACATCACCATCAGCCACCTTATTTGCTAAAAAATCATTTTAGCATTGAAAACAACAACCATATGTCCATCACATTGGCACCAACTTGCTCCTTACAGCTACTCTCTAGCCACCAAGTTGACATCACTTTGTCCCTCTTGAGAAATGACCAAAAACACCTTCAATTTAGCTTTAAAATGCTGGTATAAATAGATTGTTTTTATCTCAGCTGAGGGATTAGAGATTTCAGCTTGTTTTAGCTTTCAAAAACACATTCACATATCAAGAAAACCAAATCCTATAGCTAATCACTCAGCACCTAAAACACTCACTCTTAACCATTACACATTTTTAAAATACCCTCATCCATACCAAACTAAAACCTCATTATTTCTCTTTTTTTTTGCCTATTAACAATAAAAAAAAGAGGACAATTCAAGCCATCTCTACTACTCCAATTATTTGGCTAAGAATTAAAGTTTTATTGGTATAAATTCCTCCTTTATCAATTTAATTTTTTGTTTTTTAGCATCATCATCATTTTAGTGAGTTCTCCATGTATCCATCACCCTTTTAAGATTCTCATGCATTTTTATGGCTTTTGGTTGTGGTGGTTTAAGATTTGATGCCTTAATGCCCCTTTGATGTGTAAAATGCCTCATTTTATCTTTATTATTTTGATGGCTCTTGCTTATGCATTTTATGCCATATCCATGCATCTTGTTATGATTAATCCATGTATGAATCCTTAGCCTAACATATTTTAAGCATATTTATACATTAGTTTGCATCTTGTCATGAATCATTATCATTTTCATCATCCATAACATTTTTTTGTCAAAGTGTATAACACTTTCTTCGTATATACTATTGGTAAAGTTAGCATCCCTATTCATGTTATATGCCATCCCCTTGTATGTTTATTGTCTTCTCCTTGTCTAAATACATGTTTGATGGCTACCAAGAACTAATTTCAAAACCTCCCCAAGCAAGCATGTTAACCTCAACCAATGATGATTTGCATGGACCTTGTATTTTCTTTAAAGTTAGCAAAAATCCTAGGGAAAATTAAATTTTCCAAATCTGTAATCTTAATTAAACGAGCTCAAAACTTTTGATTTTCCCATGAAAATGGCCTTGAACTTGTTCACTAAATGTTCGTGCCTTGTTTTTTAGTTAAAACCTTGAGTGGTATGATCAACGAACTATTTCATCATCCCAAATAACTCTGGGTTGTGCAAATGAGTTTGCGATGCTCATGCCACTCTTTCCCTTTAGTCATGGATGTTTGAATGTCAATGCTCGAGTTTGGACCCGTAGACATAGAGAAAATAAGAAATATTATCTGCTTTGCTTTATCCCTTACTAGCAGCATCACTGTTACAATTGAAAAATCACTTTAAAATCCCAAATGATATTTTATGAATTTTATAATATTTTTCTATGAAAGTGTGTCAAAATATCTTTATAATGAGGCATGTTAACCCCGGATCGGTCTAAATGAAAGAGTTATGATATTTCAAACCTAGATTGTCTAGAATCCCTAAAGTTAACAAATTGTATTCTCGTTGGGCCTTTTAGGCCCATTAAATGATTTTTCCAAATCTGCCAACATTTTTCCTAAGAAGTTCATGAAATTCCCTTTTTGGAAAGGTATTATTTGTAATTTTTTAATACCAAGCGAGTCCAAAATGATTTTTTGAAATTTGACAAACCTTTTTCCTTACATGCTCTATCAGTAGCATAATTGACCCAAATTTAAAAATTTATTTCCCTGGAAAGTGATTTTTTAGGATAGTAGGAATGTTTTTAGATTGACCTTTATCAAGTTACCTTTCTGATGGTATCTTGTCCATCCTCTAAAGCCTTCAAACCAATGCAAAATAAATTCAAAAAATGGGATCACGCGATGTTGTCCCCTATTCTCGATCATGTCAAAATCAAGTTGTTTTCCCAAATTTCATCTCGAGCATTCGAATGTCTCTGTATCACTCTGATCAAACTCGAGAACATGCTCTGACCTTCTACAAGCTTGTATCAAGGCATGAATATATTTTTACATCTTTACCATCCTCGTTCACAATTTCTTTTGCCAAAAATCATCAAAATGCTCATTTATTTTCTAAATCATAAAGTTTTGTCAATTTAAGTTTTCGAACTTAACTTCTTTAAAGAACATCATATATGTCATTTTTGGGGATATTCTAAGCCCGACCTTTCGAAGGGATACTCTAACCTCAAAACTTTTCAAAATTGTCAAGATTAAAAAATCTTCCTTTGTCAAAATGATTTGTCATCCACGGGGATATTCCAACCCTAACCTTTCAAGGGGATACTCTAACTCGTCTTTTAAAATCGTTAAGATTTAAAAATCTTTCTTTGTCAAAATTATTTGTTATCCACGGAGGCACTACATAGGCAGCACCCTGTGGCAATGAATATCCTACCATCTCAGCCATTTATTTATATCAATCCTGTGATAGTATCCCATTTAATTCAAAGATTTCAAGGTGCGGGCTCTTCACTGTTAAGGTCTATAGTCCCAGACCTCGATAAGCAAATAGAGAAAGAGAAAACAAAGAGGCCCTCAAAAAATGATAAGGACTTAGATAAGCATCATTCATTAGAGAAGCATCTTCCAACTGCAGAAGGAAGTAACAAATTTGGAGTCATAGATGTAAAGTCATTAGTGCTAGTTCAAGCCTTGTCATCCCACCCAAGTTTAAAATACCCGGTTTTCAAAAAAATACATTGGGATTACTAACCTTACTACCACTCTTTAGATTGACTATTATAAAATGGCAATATATGAAGAGAAGGAGAAGCTAATCATCCCCTATTTCCAGGATAGTCTGATTGGATCAGCCCTTTGATGGTACATAGGACTTGATCCTGCAAGAATTCAAACATGGGCAGACTTGGTGTGTGCATTCCTTAAACAGTATAAGCATGTGCCTGATTAGGTTCTAGATTGTCTTTCTCTTATGAACATGGAGAAAAAATCTTTTGAGAGTTTTAGACAGTATACTCAGAGACAGAGGGAGAAGGCAGCTCAAGTTCACCCTTTTCTAACTAAAAAATAAATAACAATTATGTTTGTAGGGACCCTACGAGCTCTTTACTATAAAGGGCTAGTAGGAAGCGCCATGAAAAATTTTGCCGATATGGTCATATTAAGTGAAATAATTGTGATCGCCATCAAAAGCAACATAATATCTATTAGGGAAGCATTTGGATTAATCAAAAAGATAGCAAATAAAGGCAAGAAAAGGGAAGTGAATGTTGTTGGCAAAAATCGTGCTAAGTTTAATCAAGGTTTGCATCTAGTACAGCCTATCTACTTCCCAAACATGTTGAATACGAGTCTTACCCCATACTTATTAGCACTATAACCAGTCCACCCTATCGGTTTTACTCCTGCAATAAGCTTTGCACTAAATCCTATGCAATGTATGGCCTAAAATGCACAGCCCCATAATATATACAATGTAAGAGCCCTGAATAACCAACAAGCACCATAAGAAAGAGAGCACTTTCAACCATTCCCTTACTTATATAAAGAGATTTACTCTCGCTTATTGGCAGGCAAACTAGTAGCCTTAGTATTCATAAACCCAAGATTACCACCATACCCCAAATGGTATGATGAGAATGCTTATTGTGAATACATACAGGAGCGCAAGGCTACTCCATTGAGAACTGCATTTTATTCAAAAGTAAATGCAGGGTTTATTAGAAAAAAAAAGTGATCAAGATTGAGCAAGGTCCTAGATCCAATATGGGGGCTAACCCACTATTTAATCATGTTAAACTAAAAGTGAATGCGATAATTAATGGAAAAGTTTATTGAATTAAAAAAAGCATGGGAAAAGTTAAAACCCTAATCAGCAAGGTTTGGCTAGCTTTCATGAAAATCGAAATAGTAATAAGTAATAAAAGTCTAAGAAGAAATGCCATTGATACATCTTGCTACCACTATGGTGAAGAACACGACTTGCAACATTGTCTATCATTCTTGGAGATGGTCTAAAAGATGATGGATTGGTCCGAAAATGAGTTCTACTAGTAGTGGGATGGACATGACGATCTATCTATCAATGCCACTGATAAAGAAAGACCCATCGATGGTTAGATCTCTAGTTGTTTATCTCTTATAAGCATGAGAAAAAGAGCTAATAAAAATTTTAGGTAGTACACTACAAGATGGATTAAAAAGGCTACCCAGATGCATCCCTTATTGATAGAAAAAAAGATGATTGTTAGATTGATTAGCACATTGTAAACCTCTTATTATGAAAAAGTAGCGAGAAGCTTCCCAAAAAACTTTGCAGATGTAGTCATACTCTGCGAAAGAATCGATGAAGCCATGAAAAATGAATTAAATAGAAAAAATATCTACAAGGACAAAGGGAAAGGAAAGATAAAGGCTAGTAAGCAATCAAAATCCAGTACTGAAGCCAGTTTATCTCAAACTCTTGCTGAGTTGACCTAAAGAAGATAATTGTTGAAGAAAACTGCAAGATTATGGAAAACATAAAAGAAGTTCAAACTCTAATGAATTTGGTTTTGTAAATCCTAGTGCTGACAATTGACTGAGAGTTAAAGTTGACCACGTTTAGCCTCTACCAAAGATGATCATTTAACTTCCATCTCCCTTCCTATATAAAGATTACAAGCCAGTTCCTTGGGAACTATGAAAGCAAAGCCTTAATCATTAGAGAATCTAGCCAACAAGTAGCAAGTATTGACCTTTTAGGGGTAAGTCACCTAATTTAAAGTGACCAATGTCATCCCTTAACAACATCAAAAAATAGCATACAATAAGAAAAAGGTAATCTCGTTTCTCAAACACTAAAGTTTGCAACCAATAACTCAAAATCAATAGCTATCAAGGATCCAATGAGCGAAAAGAATATACAAAATTCCTCAAATTCATCAAGCACAGTGAATATAGCATCATCAATTAGTTGAATAAGCAAAACACCAAGATTATCTGTATTGTCATTGCTGTTGAATTTGGAAGCTCACAAGAATACTCTTTTCAAGTTTGAATGAGGCCTAGTCCCTCTAATATCTTTATAGCTCAATTGGATCGCCAAGTGAACAATATCACTGTTGATAATTATATATCTTCCAGCGATGATGAAATCTCGCATGGAGGATAAGGAAATTATAAAGCCTTCCATATCACTGCATATTGCAACGGCACCATGTTACCTAGGGTTATTCATTGATAATAGGTCATAATGTAACAAGCTCCTTATTGATGCATCTCATATTTAGAATAGTCATATAATTGTGCAAGCATTCAATGAAACTTGTGGAAACATTATGGGGAATGTTAGCATTCCACCCTAAATTGGCCTATGTTTTTACAAAATTAACTTTTATGTGATGGGCATTGCTTCATCACATCACTGCCTATTAGAAAGGCTTTGGATTCATTCTACTAGAGCAGTGCCATCATTTTTGCACCAAAAGCTAAAATTCATCATCAAGAATAAAGTTGTTGGTATCAAAGGAGAAAAAGATAGCATTGTTGCTACCTTAACTGATGCTTCATATGTTGAACCTAACAAGGATATCCTAGAATCATTTTTACAATCCTTCAAGTTTGTCAATGTTGCTTATGTCAAGGAAGGGTTGCCAATAGTTTAGCCTCACTTATCAGAGAGTACTCATATAGGTTTGAAGTTGACTATCGGTAAAGGTGCCTAGACCAAAAAGGGACTGGGAAAATATCTTCAAGAAGTTGTTGAATCCTTGAAAATGGTCAACTAGATTGACAAAACAAGACCAGAATTAAACCCCATGCATGAGAAAAAAGAAAACAAACTCAAAAAAAGCATGAAAAGAGGATGGCCCATTTGTTAGGATGAGACATAGAGGATGAACCAATGATGTTCCTACCATTTTAGGAATTTTTCACCTAGGGGGACATTTAAATACTGGTTTTGCTAATGCTATACTCATATTAAACAAGGCATTTGTGGATTTCTCCATCAATGTAATTGATGAACCAAAGATGTCAACCACACATCCAGAGATTAGTCTATGCCCCTTAGGGTTTGTTTAATTGTTTGGGCTGAGATTGAGATTCCTATACTGTTCAAGTCTATTTCAAAGTAATGCTATAAACTAAACCTATATGCTCTCACCCAAAAGCATTGTAGGATCCTTTGTATAGGCAACTTTTATCGAGTATTATCAATGAAAATGACTGAACATTTTGCATTCATTCTTTGTATTCATAGTTCTTGTCAACCTTAGACCTTTCTTTACATATTTTTCCACCCATACTGTTCTTTTTCATATTTTTAAATGTTCTAATAAAGATGACATGAATGTTTATATTGAAGCTTCAAAACTCAATTTCGAGCAACTTTATTAGTGAAGTCGAATCTGAAGAGGATCCTGAAGGGAACCCTTTAGCCCTAAACCTGTTAAGACTAGTTGAGCAAGAAGAAAAACAAATATTTCCCCATGAAGAACCCACTGAAACCATAAGCCTTGGAACAGAGGAGGATCGGAAAGAGGTCAATATCAAAACCTTCTTAAAGCCATCACCTTGAGCTGAACTTCCTCTCAAACCTAAATTCAAACCAATCCAGCAAAAGTTAAAGAGGATGTAACCATAAATACTCTTTAAGATTAAAAAAAAAGTCAAGAAACAATTTAAAGCAGGATTTCTCGAGGTAGCCAAATATCTTTAATGGGTAGCTAATATAGTCTCAATTCCTAAGAAGGATGGTAAAGTGCGAATATGTGCAGACTATAGGGACCTAAATCGAGCTAGCCCCAAAGATAATATATCTCTACCTTACATTGATACCTTAGTAGACAACACTGCCAAAAATGTATTGTTTTCTTTCATGGATAGGTTTTTGAGCTATAATCAAATCAAAATGGTAGTTTAAAACATGGTAAAGACCACTTTCATGACCATGTGAGGAAATTTTCTACTATAAAGTGATGCTTTGCGAGTTAAACAAATGCTAAGGCAACTTACCAAAGGGCTATGGTAACACTGTTCCATGACCTTATGCATAAAAAATAAAGGTCTACGTGGATAACATGATCGCCAAATCAACAAAAGAGATTAAACATGTTGCCAATCTGTGAAAACTCTTTAAAAGGCTTCTCAAATATAAGCTTAAGCTAAATCTTGCCAAATGCACATTTGGCATCGCCTTCGGTAAATTGTTAGGTTTCATTTTGAGTAAGAAAGGAATAAAGGTAGATCTTGACAAGGTTAAGGCTATTCAAAGCTACCGCCACCTTAAACTCAAAAAAAAAGTGAGAAATTTCTTGGGAAGACTAAACTACATAACCCGATTCATATCTTAATTGACCGATAAATATGATCCGATCTTTAAGCTACTAAAAAAATAAAATCTTAAAGAATCGGATCAATAGTGCCAAGAAGCTTTCGATAAGGTCAAACATTACTTTTCGAACCCTCTAGTACTTATGCCACTAGTGCTCGGACGGCCACTAATCCTATATATATCAATCCTAGACAAGTAGATGGACTATGTATTAGGACAACATGATGAATCAGGAAAGAAGGAATAGGCTATCTATTACTTGAGCAAGAAATTTACAGAATGTGAAAATAATTATTCAATTATAGTAAAGCTATGTTATGCTTTAGCTTGGACAACCCAAAGGTTAAAGTAATACAAGCTGTACCACACTACATGGTTAATTACCAAGCTTGATCCCATCAAGTGTTTGTGCGAAACCCTCACCTTGTCCAGGAGATTAGCCAAATGGCAACTTATGCTTTCTGACTATGACATCATGTATGTGAGCTAGAAAGCCATTAAAAATAGTGTAATAGCTAAATTTTTGGCAAGTCAAGCCTTAGATGACTATCAACCTTTAAACTTTAAATTCCCTGACAAAGACTTGATGTGCATATCTGAGGTGGAGGACACGATCAAGTATGAGTCATCATGGACAATGTACTTTGATGAAGCCCCAAATACACTAGGGCATGGAACTATGGTAATTCTCATCTAACTCGAGCGAAACCATTAATTTTTCATAGCCAAATTAAACTTTGACTACACCAATAACATAGCTAAATTTGAAGCCTGCATCATGGAACTCCAGGCAACCATTGAAAAAAGCATTCAAACACTGCAAGTGTTTCAAGATTCAGCCCTTGTCATTTACCAACTAAATGGAGAATGGCAAACACGTGATGCTAAATTAATCCAGTATAGGAATCTAATATCAGAGCTTAAGAAAGAATTTAATGATACTAGCTTTCAACATCTACCTTAAGAAGAAAACCAAATTACTGATGCCTTGGCCGTTTTATCTTTCATGCTTAAAGTCAATCGAGAATCGTATATTGCTTTTATCCAACTGAGTATCTATTAGCACATTACTAGAATATTGAAGAAGAGAAGGATGGTTTGCCATGGTATCATGACATCTTTCAATACATTAAGGATCAATGATAACTAAAAGATGCCACTGAAGCAGATAAGCGAATCATTAGATGATTAGCTGTAAACTTGTTTTTGGATGATGAGATTTTGTACAATAAAGGCTGGGATTAGGTGTTACTCCAATGCGTAGATGCTTTTGAAGCCAAAAGAATACTTGAAGAAGTTAGTTAAGGAATTTATGATATGCAACATCAAATGGCAAAACAAGTCACGCAATAGGTTATTATTAGTTGACTCTTAAAAAGGATCGCATTGACTATGCTCGAAAGTGTCACAAATGCCAAATCTAGGCTAACAAGATCCATGTCCCATCGGCACATCTACATGTTATGATAGCTCTATAGCCATTTTCTCTATGGTGCATGGACATGATTAGACTGATTACCCGTAAGATTCTAATAGGCATCGCTTTATTTTGGTTGCGATTGATTATTTCACTAAATGGGTAGAGGTAGCTTCTTTTGCCAACATCGCCAGATCTATCATGTGCAAATTTATGAAATAGGACATCATCTATAGATATGGTTTTCCTATACAAATCATTACTGATAATGCACGTAACTTGAAAAATAAGATAATGCAAGCAGTCTACTTTTAGTTCAGGATTCAGTGTTAAAACTCCATCCCATATCGTCGAAAATGAATGAAGAAAGCTAAATAAACTTTTGTATTCATAAGGTATGGATAGATTTATAATTAGGGGCTAAATAAACTTTTAGGAGTTAGTGTGACCATTTTAAGTGAGAAAGTTGAATCGATATTGGTTTAAGTTGAAGAAATCACTAGAAGCATTGAATAGAAATATCATAGTATTGGATCTAGTGGTAATTATCGTTTATATAGATTATAGGTCCTTTTGACTATAATTTAAGCTTGGTAAACTCAAGTTGCCATGTAACTTACCAAATCTTTTACTATTTTATAGAACATATAGATATATTATGTTTAATGTGAAAATAGGTCTTCATGTTGATTATTTTGAATAATATTTATGAATATGAGAATGGTTCAGCTATAAAATGATTTTTTATTGTGCCTTGAATCTACCTTGAAATTATACATTGAGAAATATTTCTGATATGACTATGATTTGTGAAAGGATATTTTGTTCTTAAGATTTTAGAGTATTACATGTTAGTGTGATTAGATAGTTAATGGTTTTGAATTTGGCTATGTTCTAGACCCTACTGTTAGGGATCAAAACAATCATACTATATTATAGCATTGTATTTAATGTTTCTGAGGTTAAATTATAAATACACACCTTGCCATTAGGGTGAAAATGGTTGTAGTCCAGTGTATTTAACCTTGTATTCTAAGTCTGAATCTATTAGGGATGAATACAATGGTTCATATGTTCGCATTTACATATCTTCTTTAAAGGTTTATGAATATGGACCTTGCCACTAGGGTGAAAGATGTCATGGCCAAAATTTTATTCTAAGTTTGAATCTATTTATTAATCTGCACATGAATTTGAATATGAATATGTAAACATAACCATTCCATTATCATGTCTTTTTATTTAATATAAAATACTTAATTACTAGAACTTGAAACATGAATGATTATAGAGTAAAGAAGTTATGATTCTAGTATGAGAATTATGAAAAATTATTGTTTGCCAAAAGGTTTCAAGTGATTTTGCATCTAAATGCTAGTAACATATGATGACTCAAGTGGTTAAGGTAGTTTGCCAAGTCTTTAGGGCTATTTTAGTGCTTTTAGGATCATGTTAGCACTTTTATGTCAACATATATCCTTTAAAGTCATTATTGTCATTTTCCATTAAAATTAAGCCTCTAGGGTTATGTTAGCATTTTCATACCTAAATCGAACCTTAGGATATTTCAGGAACTTCTCCCTAAAATCAAGTCTTTAAGGTCATGCTAGCTTTTTCATATGTAAACTAAACCTTTAGGAACATTTTAGATTTTTTTCTCTATTTTCTAATCTTTATGATCATGTTAGCACCTTCTAGTCAAAACTTAGCCTTAAGCGTATTTTAGTAATTTTATTTTATCTCTAAATTTTAGCTTCATGTTAACATTTTTATACCTAAATCAAGCTTTTGAAGTCACTTTATTCTTTTTCTAGTAAAATAGGTCTTTAGAGTCGAGTTTGCACTTTTGTGTTAAAAGCGAACCCTCAGGGTCATTTTAGTTTATTTGCATGAACATTGAGTTTATAGGATAAGGTTAATGCCGTCATGTCAAAAACAAAATCTTACATTGTTTTAACATTTATTGGGTTGAAATGAGTCTTAGAAATGCTAATATTTATTTTATTTTTATGCATTATTTTCAATAAGTAAATGAGGCAATATTTCCAAGTTAAAAATAGTGCATAGGTTTCTCCTAGTACATAAAAAAGAGTCTTATCAATTATTTTAATATAGGAATACAATTTTTAAAATAATTGAATCGAGATTTCTTTTCAACAAATATAAAAACTTTGTATTTTACTAGGTCTATTAGTAATATGAAGAATTTTCCTTTTATTCGAAAAAAATTGATTTGTTTAACAAATAAATTCAAGGAATCATTTTTAAATATCAAAAATTAAAAACCAACATTAGTCAAGATTTATGATAACATGTGATTAAAAGATACCAATTTATAGGCTTTATGGTGGAGCTCATCCTTTTTTGCACATAACCAACTCCCATACCTCTTATGTGATCTTGGGTTTACTAGCACATCTCAAGATTAATTTTTGAGGATTTCATCACCCTAATATATGAATATTATCAGATGGTTAATCGCACATAAATAATAAAGATTGGTGGCAACTCCAATTCTTTTGGGCATTTCATAATGGCCATGTCTGGAATTAGGTGTGCAACTTGGTCTAATAACCTGGTCTTAATTCTATACTAGACTATAACTTTCTTTACTTTGTTGTGCTAGATTTGTGTAGGGCACATTACAATAATGCTGGGACTGAGTATGGATACCATAGTCCATAAGCTTCCCTTGAGGCTAGACTGCAAACTTATTTAGTAGAAATTGAAAAAGATGATGCTAGAGATATTGAAAGAAATAAAAGAAAAAGCAAAGAAGCAATTTGAGGTTGAATTTCTTGAAGTGGCAAAATATCCAAAATAGGTAGCCAATATTGTCCTAACCCCAAAAAAGAATATAAAGGTGAAAAAAGTGCATTGACTATTGGGATCTAAACTAGGCCAACCTAAAGGATAATTTCCACTCCCATACATTGACACATTAGTAGACACACTAAAAAGAGTTATTTCTTCTCTATTTGGGATGGGTTTTCAGGGTATAATCAAAATAAGATAGTGCCAGATGACATGGTGAAACCACGTTTATGGTAATATAGTAAAATTTTGCTACAAGGTAATGTCGAGTTGAAGAATTGAAGGGCAACCAATCAAAATTCCATGGTGACTTTGCTCCATGACATGATGCATAAAAAGATAAAGGTGTTTGTGGATATATTATTATGTCATGAAATAAGGATTAAAATTTGCAAAACTTTAGACATTCTTTTAAAGATTGAGAAAGTTTTATCTTAAGCTAAATCCAGCCAAATATACCTTCAGGGTAACCTTGGCAAGTTGATAGGCTTTATAAATGGTAAAAAACCAATCAAGGTTTACCTTGACAAAATAAAGGCTATTCAAAAATTGCCACCCCTATACATAAAAGGAGGTGAGAAGTTTCTTGGCAAGAAACAAGTGTGATCACATATTTTGAATCCTTTGAAAGCATAACCAAATAATGGGATGAGAAAAGTTAAGAAGCTTACAGTAAAGTGAAACTTGCCGATCGAGCCCACTTGTGTTAGTACCACTAATTCTGGATTAACCTTTGATATTGTATTTATCAATCTTTAAGAAAATCATTGATGTGTACTAGTATAGTATGATGAGTCTAGAAGGAAAAAATGAGCTATTTACTATCTTATTAAAAAGTTCATAAAAGATAAGGTTAAATACTCATCGGTAGAGAAGTTATGATGTGTTTCAATATAGAATACCCATAAACTTAGGCTATAGACACCTCATTTTGTCTAAACCATCATCCAAGGTATTTAAGGCCATTATCCTGGGCATCATCAGAGTCATTCAGATGAGAAAGGATCAATTTCCCATTATTCCAAGCTAAAGTGAGGTGTTTGGAGAATCAAAGGTAAGGAACTTCATATCTATGCATATGTCTCGATGCATGGGTGTAAGGTATCGATACCAAGTTATTTTGAAGCTAAATTATAATATTGGGTTTATTCGATATAGGGGAACATGTATCAATACACATGTTGTGGCATCAATACAAGAGCTTATGATATTGAGACCCGATTATTTCATAGCTAAAATTATGGACCCATTTGTATCAATACAAACAATAGTGTATCTATATTAGAAACAATTTCATGCTTGGTATCAATACGTTATTCTTCGTAGCAATACCAAGAGCCAAAAAATACCTCTGGCATCAATATAGGGCCTCTTGGCATCTATAGCAAAAGCCAAAAATGCTTTTAGTATCAATACCAAGTCTTTTGTCATCGATACCATAAGGCAAAAATATCTTGTTCATGCTGTCAGCATCAATCCAAAATCTGATTTAAACATGTTTTATGCATAAAAAATCATTAAAATCCGTACTAAGCTTTATGATTGGATTTATGATTAGGTTTTAACAAATTTTAAAGCCCAAACTGGTTTGAAAATGAGGTATTTTCATGGATTAAATGGATTATTTGAGGGCATGCTTTGCTTTACCCTAGTGGCAGATTGCTCTAGCCCCCTCTGCTCCACCACCCAATTGATAACAGCAATGAAATTCCAACCAACTACAAACAATACTCAGGGCTGGCATATAGTACCTTAAGAAAATTCCCTAATGCCCTTATTTTTGGGTCAAAAACCTTGGCTGATCATGTAAGTATAAAATGCAATTTTGGCTCAATGGAAAGTAGGACTACACACTATTACATTGAAACAAAAAAAACTCCTCTATTCCCGTAGCTCTTTCTAGCCATAACTAAAAACCCGTCCAAAACTATCCATTCCTTTCATCATTTCACTCAAAACTCCCTTCCATTAACACTATAACAAAAAGCTCATTCTTTTCATTAATCTTTTGCCAATTAACATTAAAGAGAAGAAAGAAGGTGAGTCCAAAGTTGTTGGTCAAAGAAAAAGGCTAAAGCTTAAAGCTTTTGGTATATTTTCTCCCTTTACTTTATTAATTTTCTTGTTTTCAATATTTTCACCATTTAGCAACCCTTTTTATGTTACCATGACCATTCTAGGATTCCCATACATTATTGTGGCCTTGGTTGTGGTAGTCTTAGGATTTTATTGATCTTTATGATGCCTTGATGTTGCTTGGGTGGCCAAACATGTCATTTTCCATTTTGGCATCAGAATGTTAGGCCTCGATTTTGAATTCAACACCTTTGTTCATGACATGGTCAACAGTTTATTTCATTGTCCCTAACTCCTCCAAGATTATGGAATGAACTTGCAACAACACGTCACCTTTTTCCTTATGTCACAGACATTCGAATATCCATGGCTTGAGTTTGACCCCAAAAAACCCAAAAACCAAATAACACCTTATTTTTGCCTTAGTAGCACCATAATCATAACTTGAAAATCAATTTTAAACTTTAAATGATTTTCTAGAATTTTTGAATACTTTTTCCTTAATAAGCATTGTATTACCTTTCTAATAGTGTCATGTTTGCCCTCAGATCATTCCAAATGAGGAAGTTACAAATTTTCAAACTGATACTATCCAGAACCTCTGGAATCGACTATTTAAATTCTGTTTGGGTCATTTCAGGCCATCACATATTGTTCTAAATTTTCAAAATATTTTTCTTGAAAACTACATGAAATTTCTTTATGGTAAAGATATCATTCATGATTTAATGATTGCAAACAAGTTCGAAGTGATTTTTCAAATCCCTCACACCATTTCGCTTGCACGTGCTATTAATGCTAAAACAACTTCAACTGTAAAAATGAATTCCACCTAGAAAGCGATTTTCCATATTTATGGAATATTTTTATATTAACCCTTATCAAATCACCTTTCCACTGATACCTCTTTCACCTCTTAAAGCTTTAGATGAGCCTAGAATAAATTCAGGAAGGGGAATAATATGATGTTGTCCTCTATTTTAGAACTTATTAAAGTTCAATAATTTTTTTGAAATCACCTTCTAAGGCATTCGAATGCCTTAAAACAAGTCTGACCAACCTCATAGAGTCTGGAAATATGTGTCTACTTCTTATTAACCTCAAATTAAGGCCTAAAAAATATTTTCATTAAAAACACTATTTTTTGAAATGCACAAAACTTTTCAATTTCAAGGATACTATAACCCCATCTTCTAAAGGGATACTACAACCCTATTTTCCATGTAGATACTACAATCCCACCTTTTTTGAAACTTCTATCTTTAGGGGTAATCCAACCCTTATTTTTAAAGGGGAACTACGACTTTGCATTTCATAAAATTTCTATCTTTAAAGGCATTCCAACCCCATTTTTCAAGAGGATACTATAACCCTGTGTTTCAAACTTCATTCAAAATCAAAATTTTTCTCTTCTAAACATCCCTAGATCTTTTAATCCAAACCTTTTTCTACACCTTAAGTGACCACTAAGTCTAAACATGTCTAAAGATAATCACTCCAGTTATTTATTAAGAATCAAAGACAATTATGAGGGACATTTGATTGTCTTTTCCCTCTCTATTTTCCTTACCTTGTGTGTTTATTTTTATGTGATATTTATTTTTTTCTTTGTTGTCTTACTAACATGTTTCCTTTTATGGTGTCCCTTTTGCATTTATGTTTTTCAAAATATTTTTAAAAAATTACAAGATAGTGTTCCATGTTAATGTCTCTCCAGTGCTTAACATGGACTATCTAATTTTCAAGATTAGGTCCTAGAACTTAATGTTCCTACCTCCATAAGGCCCATGTGAGATTCAAACTTTCCTTAAAACTTAGGTTTATAGTTTTATATAAAACTCATGTATCATAAGGGGATTATATCAAAATAATGACAAGACAAAACTGAGAGAACTGAAACTGAGGAAGACATTGTTAGATGGTACCAATTTTAAGTGTTGTAAGAGGGCTAATCCTTGTCCTTGCATAACTAACTCTCAAACCTAACCAATAAATCTTTGAATCGTGTAGACCTTGAAATTGATGTTTTAAGTTTCGTAACTCAAAATATTGTTTCCAATAAGCATGCAATCATGCCTAGCCCAAAATGATTAGTGGCAACTTCAAACCTTTGACCACTTTGAAGTTGCCGCCAAAGACCAGTTGGACAAGCAATTTGTCAGATGTTTCTCCCCTTTTACCTTCATCCTAGTGTGCCTAATGCAAATCCTGATCAAAGAATAACCTAAAGGCAAATTCAAAATTTAAGTCTCGCGCCACCGTTTGAGTAATTAGAACATGTGTAGTGCCAAGTAATGGCACATCACGAGAGCTTGATGACTCCACTGGGAACAAATAAGATTGTTAGGCCTACAGCTAGTCTCATCCTACTTAGTTTTCAGTTCTCTTGATTTTCAATCATTATTTTCTAATAACTCCTTTTTATCTTTGTTTACTAATCTTTTGATTTTCATGAATTTTTGGCTTATTTGTTAGGGATAATCTTCTTCTCAAAAAAATTCAAATTTCATAAATATGATAACAAAGGGTAAATAAAAGATTTAATTATTTTCTCGACACACATTGTGCACCTGCATTTCGTATTTGATTCTCGTCAAACTTCATGGTGAGATTAAAGCCCCAATTATTAGGAAGTGAGCTATCTGCTTTCTTAAGTACCCTTCTGCAAAAGCATAGCAATACCAATCATGTTGTAAATTACCTATATCTCTCTTAAGTACCCCTTTACATTTGATTAAGGAAATGCATCCCCTGGATTGAACCTATTCTACCAAGCCTACGATGGGCCTTTCAAGTGAAGCATGTGAGTATTCTCACCCATGATTTTTTAAGGCCCTTCTATTGACTTTAAACTGATAAAGTTAATCCAATCAAACAATTATGTTCTTTGATTAATGGCTTAACGCATGTCTGCTAATATATGACAATAGATGTATGTTGTTACCTAATTAGTCAATTATGCTTAAGGGGTTTCATGTCACCCCATCAAGGGCAAACTTAACAAGGTTAAGCTATTATGCTATCCCACCAATGGCTAATAAACATTGCACTATTATAGATAATGGCATGCAAAGGCTATCATCTGAAATATGCTTAAGGCCAAGTATCACCTTTAAAGGAACAAATTTTAATCTGATTAAGCAATGACCATCCTTAGGTAATGATGGATGAATACCATCATATGGGTCACTAGTTTTAACCCAAAAAAGCCACCTCATCATAAGGTTTCAACTGGGACATACAGTTGCATTGTTTATGTCAATTTATACCATAAAGGAAGAATAATTCTTTTCTCAATCCTCTAGGGCCGCCTTAGGCATCATAACACCTATTATCGGGGTATTTTTTATGACTTTTTATTGTTATTTTTTTCTTCTTACCAATTTCTCTAATCTTGTACTATCTTATTTTTTTTCATATTCATGTCACATAGAATTATTTCTTGCATCAAATGTGAAGAAACATGACATGGTGAACACCACAATGCCTAGAGGATTTTTGCTCCATCAGCATCATATTTCTTTATATGTTTCAGGGAATAATTCATCCATTCTTATGGATTCCTTCCCCTCAAGAGCCTTTCTACCATGGTCAGTGCACTAGGGATATGGGATGGTGTATTTCATACATCTCATGTATCATTCATAATACTATTTGCAATCCTAAAGGTATCCTTCCATGATAACGTTTTCATGCTCATGACATCTTTTCACACTTTACATTAACATCTTTACTGCACTCATTTGCATACAAGCATACATGTATACATCTATGCATGACACATGAACCTAGGCGTAGAGTAATGGCCTACATAAGTGCCAGAACTTTTGTAAAGGAAATTTCATTGTTCTTTAAGAGGTATTGAGGTCGATTGACACCGTTAATCAAAGGAAATTACCATTTAGCTAGAATAGAGAGATTGAAGCTCATGCATAAAGAAATCAAGAGCTTACGCTTCATAAAAATAAGGAACTACAAGCCTAGATAATAGGGTTGATGAAGATGGTATCGACTTTCATAAAAGAAAAAAGACAAGCCAATGCAATTGATATCAAGAAAGCATTGGCAAATTTCAAAGATCACCTTACTGGTGGCATTGGAGTCACAACTATCCAAGAAGAAGTAGCCTAGGGGCAATGAACTCACATAACGCTAATTTTGTCAACGCACTCGATTATCCACGTGAATTAGGTTGTAGTACCTACACATTCTAGATTTCATAGGGGAAGTACTAAATCTTCCCCAACCTATCCATTAGTCATGATCTAGATGACTCTATGGAGCAAGAGGAACCTAAAGGTGCCCAACCTTTAGAAATTACAAGAAATCTCAACAAATACCAACAGCTAGAAAAATAACTTAGTGCAATTAAGAAAAACACAAATTTAGAATCTTGGATGTTAAATCTCTAAGCCTAGTTTCTAACCTTATTATTCAACCCAAGTTTAAAGTACCTAAGTTTAAGAGGTATAATAGAACCATGGATCCGATGGCCTATATTCGGATCTATTATCCAAAAATGGTCGAGTATGAAAAAAATAAGAAACTTTTGATTCTACTTCAAGCCAATTTGATTAGGACAATTGCTCGATGGTATAATGAACTAGAAAATGCTAAGATCCAAACCTAGGTTGATCTTACTAGGGCCTTCTTAGACTATTACAAGCATGTTTTTGATTGAGCACTTGAAAGATTATCTTTGAGAACATAGAGAAAAAGTCTATCAAGATTTTCAAGCAATATACCTAAAGATGGAGGAAAGAGGTGGCACAAGTACATCCACAATTAAATGAGAAAGAGATGACCACATACTTTGGGGAGACACTATATCCCCCTTTTTATAACAAGCTTAAAAAAATGCCATAAAAAACTTTGTTAATCTAGTCATATCCAAGGAAATGATCGAAAATGCCATTAAAAACGAAAAACTTGAAAAAGATGAGTTACCCCACACTAAGAGGGAAAATACCTGCAGATGAAAGAGAAGAAGTCTAAACCTTTATCTTTGATGGGCAGCAGACAAAGGGCTTTACATACAACATCCATATATCGCAAGCCAAATGATTCACCCTATTAAGGGTAATGTTACATTAAACTCTTACTTAAGTTTTTACCCATTAGTATCTCTTCCAATGAATAATTCAGTACCCATGACCCCAACTAGACTAATACATCAACCAAAAGGGTTAGGGAGTGCTCAAAAAAGATAGCAAGGTAGTTAGGGTAGAACTCTTAGAAAAGAATGTTAATATCAGACATCGAATCACTTCCTCAGTGTATATAGGATCTATTGATCTCGTCACTCTACTCTAGACCTTTAGAACCACTCCACTCGAAAGGTTATGATGCCATTGCTTATGGATATCACATAGGGTGCATGTGTTATTCCACAGAAAAATGTGAGGCTCTAAAGAGAAAAAAGCAATGATTGATTGAAATGAAGTAGCTAGATCTTGATCAATTATGAAACATGACATATGAACCTAGGATAGTAGGGGGCGTTCCAATTTAACTTGCTTTATATGAAAAGCATTTATCTTTGAAATTTTATCTTTTTATAAAATCAACATGTTTTGAGTTTTGAATCATATGTTTAATGAAAGCATGATATTAAAAGTCTTAAGAATCTGAAGACTGGTCATATTTTTCATTTCTTTTTCAAGCTTTTCTATACATAAAATTGACTTCCTAAAACCTTAAAACTTTAGGGAATCGATTTTAAGCCATGACCATACAGCCATACCAGAATAATTGAATCGACAAAAGCCTCGACTTAGGCTAGGAGCGATAAGGACTAATGTTTAAGAATTTGTAAACCCTTTAGGAACCAAACAAATGTGATATTCTCCTAAGAATCCTATTGGTGGTAATTTGACATGTATCAAGATTGTGTCCATAACATCCACCTTTTTCTCGAAAAACTAAAACCTAAGCTACCAAGCCATACCCTAAATGTTTTTTAAATTACATCTTAAGGCAATGCCATGAGACTACTATCTGTCTCTACCAGAACCTTTTGGTCTCTAGTTTTTCCTTTTCATTTCAATACCTTCAACCCAAACCTTTTACTAAAAGACTTTCTCAAAGCATGCCTTATGTCCCCACTGTAACCTCTTGGTCTAAACCATTTACTAAAAACCTTTCTTAAAATTACCATGTGTCCCTACAACAATCTCTTCGTCTATAGTTCTCTCTTTTATTTTGATACCATCAAACCATTTCCCAAATACCTTTCTTAAGGCACATCGTCAAAGCCACCATGGCCTTTGTCCTTAGTTTTTCCTTATCATGTTGATACCTTAGAACTTAAATCATTTGTTAATGCAAACCTTAACGATTTAAGACAAAATGTTCCCTGCAACCTGAACCTTAGCATCATGTGATTTCTAATCAGTGGCAAATTGAAATGGGGTATGCCCAAGCATGTGGAATGATAAAGGAGTGAAAACGAAAAATTAAGGCATGCTTTAAAAAAACAATAATAAGAATGAAAACCAAATGCAACATCATATGATTAAAAGGTTCAAAATGTCTTTAAAGGAACTTGCTCTTGGAAAATAATTCTTCCATTCACATAATTGTGTTTAAGATGAAAAATAGCCATATTTCATCATCCTCTCACATATTAAAAGAACTCCCCTTTACTACCGTTTGAGCCTAATAAATCGAAACGTTGATCAAGGATCACCTCCTACATTTAGAGATAAGGAAAAAAACCTATTTGAGGAGTATGAAAGCAAGTATCCTATTCTATTATTCTGAAAACGCCCATCATCAAGAGGTAAATAGGAAATGCACCAAGTTTCCAAAGTCTAAGATTCCCTCTAAAATGATGAAAAACTTGAAAAGCATGAGCAAAAAAAAGAAAACTAAAAATAAAAACAAAAAAAAAAGAAAAAGCAAAAGTAAAATCAAGAAAAGGGAACAAAAAGATAAGGAAAAAAGAACATGGATACCCTTATAAAAAGAAATTATCTTTAGTCCAATCACTCTTAAATGCTATATTTAAGCCTTTATACCTTTTCTTTCAGTACCTTGGCCTATATTACAGTCCTAAAACTTCCACTTCAATCAAACATGACCTTGTGAATTGATGACCCTATTCATCAAAAAATTATTCTTTTGATAAATTTTGAGCTTTCCCAAGAAGCATGATGATAAAATCAAAAAAATAAAATAAAAAATGGATAGATTAAAGCTTTAGCATGAAAACCCAAAATAGGCAATCTAAAGCAAAATAATGAATTTTTTATGCCACTCATCGGATTATTAAAATCGTGACAAAAAAAACCAGCATTCCAAAGAAATCTATGAACATACTCAAAGTATTATCTTTAGAATGATCAACTCTTAGGATTACATTCCTCACCTTTCTAGATCAACCTCATAATTATAAACCCATCGTGGCCAATTTCGGTGCCAATTAAAGCATCAGCTGTAAGAAGCTTGAAAAAATCTTAAATTTATTTAGTTTTCAAGGAATTCATGTTCTATAAGGATTGGTCCGTTCATAAGCCTAGAAAAGCAAGGAAGCCATTTCACATGTCCTAAAACTTTCTTAAAGTAATCAAGGCCCTCTTTAAGCCTTTCATCTTAACTAAAAAAGCCCAGTTGCCATTCAAGAAATCTTCTAACTATAGATCAGTAGCCTTTAAGAGACTTGAGTATCATGCTAATTAGTGAGTTTTCATCCAATCAACATTTTAAATAGAAAAGATAATTGCTTTACTAATCATAGGGCAAAATTGAGATTAAAATGCTTTTTTAACTAGAAGAAAGGAACCATCAAGAAAAGTTAAGTTGGATTCGAAAAAATAGCCATAGCCTCAACCTTTACACCCTTTGTGAGAATACATGTGATCCTTCATGAAAATATGCATCGTTCTTGTAGGCATTTGAGCATCACTCATCAACATATACTTCACTTCCAGTATAGTTTCATTAGTATCGACTCTAGCATTTACATTACTTCCTATACATTTGGATAATAGTTATTCTAGATGTTTGCACTCACAAGCATTAACACTCATCTGTAAACACAAACATTAGAACTCTCATGCATATTTACTCACTTAAAATTGTATTCATGTGCATCCTTATTCATAACCATTTGTACTCAGGTGCATTTATATTTACAAGTACTCTCACTCATGTGTGTCCGCATTCATGTATTAGAATACATGTGCATTCCCATTCATGTCTATCCGCATTTAAGAGTCTCTATACTTATCTGCATATGCAATTACATGCTAGCTTACATTCGTAAATGCATATTCTTATTTATTACATTTGCACTCTCGTGTAGTTCCATTCACATGTATTACACTAATGTGCATTCTATTTCATACTAAATTACACTCATCTACATTTGCTCTCACATGTATCCTTACCTACCTACCTTTACACTTATATGAAATCTCATTCATGTGTATTTGCACTCACGTGCATTCTTACTTATGTACAGTAGCTCTGACATGCATCCTTACTCGCTTACTTTTACATTCATATTGGCTAACATTTATGAACATTTATAATCACGTGCATTTTCATTTACAATCACTTGCACTCATGTCTATCCTTGCTTTCATATTCAAGTGCATATTTACTACATACTTTTGCACTCACATCCATTCTCATTTATAAGCATTTACACTCATGTGCATTATTACTCATGAGCATTCACATCATATGTATTCTTATCTATAAGCATTTGCACTCATATGCATTCCCATTTACGTCTAATAGCACTCAAGGACACCTATGTCTGTAGGCATTCACACTAATGTGTATTCACATTCTCGCACATTCGTATTCATAAACATTCACCATGTCACCTCATGTGCATGTGTATCATTCTATGTGTATGGGCATGTTGAAGGTATTAACCAAAAGTTTTCAAAGCCTTACTTAAAGACATTTCATCAAAAACTTTCAAACCTTCTCTTTAGTATACTTTAAAAACCTTTAAAGCCTTTTCTAAGGATATTTTGCAAAATGCTAAAGCCTCTCTTAAGGACGTTTCCTTAAAAATTTTCAAAGCCTCTATGGGGGATGTTTCCACCATGAACCTCAAAGCCTTCTTTGAAGATGCTTTTCATCAACCAAAACTTTTCTAAAGCCTCTTTTGAGGACATTTCATTAAAAAACCTTTAAAGCGTATCTTGAGAACATTTCATCAAAAACTTTTGAAGCTCTCTTGAGGATATTTTCAAAATTTCTAGAGCAAGATAATTCATTAAAAACTTTAGAGCCTCTATTTAGGATATTTCAAAATCATTTCGAGGACATTTCATCGAAAACTTTCAAAGCTTCTCTTAAGAATATTTTAGCAAAACCTTTAGAGCCTTTCTTAAGGATATTTCAAAAAAATTTTGAAGCCCTTTTTAAAAAATTTTGAACAACATAAATCTTCTCTTGAGGATATCATATCAAATATTTTAAAGCCTCTCTTGAAAATATCCCTGAAAGCCTATTTTGAGGATGTTTTAATCAAGATAGCATACAAGCCATTCTTGAGGATGCCCATAACACTTTTCATACTTTATGTTTTGTGTATCTAGTCAGTCCATAAAAAATTGGATGCCTATTCCCATTTTTAGTCTACAAAGAGCTAAGCACCAATCGAGTCTGTCTACAAAGAGTTGAGCACCAATAGAGTCTACTCCTAAAAAGCCAAGCACCAATCAATTATGTGCACAAAGAGCTAAGCACTAATAGAGTCTATCTGCAAAGAGTCAACGCTAATCAAGTTGGTCCAAAAAGTGCTAGGCACCAATTGAGTCCATCTACAAAGAGCTAGGCATCTATTAAGTTAAAGTCCATATTAAATGATGCCTATTTAGGGAGGTCAAACCTTAGGAAAAAACCTAAAAGTTTAGTAAGAAGGTCAAACCTTATAAAACCTATCCTAACTTTCATTGGAATTACTGCCAGTATATTACGATCATCATGACAAAACATTAATTAAATCTTATTTTTGCAAGCATTCAATAAACATCATCCTACCCCAGACAAAATTATGTCCATTTATCTTTGTCTTATTCCTGATACTCAGTAATGGTCAAAGAGGGATAATTATAGACACCATATTTTATCCAAGCCATCATCTACAATACCAAAAACCATTATCTTAGGCATTATTGAAGTCATTTAGATGAGCATGAGTTAGTTTCCCATTATTCTCGACTAAGGTAAGGTGTTTGGAGAGTTAAAGATAAGAAAATTCACATTTTGCATGAATATCTCAATACATGATTGTAAGGTACTAATACCAAGTTGCTTTGAATCTAAATTATGATATTGGGTCCATTTTTATCGATACATACATAAGCTATAGTATACGATACAAGAGCTTGTAGCATCGATACCAAGCTATTTTAAAGCTGAAATTATGACTTTGGACCCATTTCTATCAATACAAACCATAAGGTATTTATAACCAAAAAAATTTCATGCTTAGTATTGATACATATTCTTTGTATCGATACCAAAAGCTAAAAAAATACCTTTAGTACCAATATCGGACCTCTTGATATTGAGATTAGAAGCTAAAAATACCTCTGGTATTGATACCAAGCCTCTTGGTATCGATGCCAAAGGTAAAAGTGCCTAATTTATGTTATTTTCATTCTTTTAAACTATCAATTTAAAATCCAATTTAAACATAATTTTTACACTAAAAAATCATCAAAATCCATACTAGGCTTTAACATTGGACTTATGATTGGATCTTAACAAATTTTGAGGCCCAAATTGGTTTATAAATGGAATACTTTTATGGATGAAATGGACTATTGGATGGCATGCTTGGCTTTTCCTTAGTGGTAGACTACTACAGCCGTCTTTGCTCCCCCACCCTACTACTAGTAGCCAATGGAATTCCAACCAGTTACAAATAGTACCTAAGGCCACCATACAGTACTTTGAAAAAACCTCATAATGGCTTCATTTTTGGCTTATAAACCTTGGCTAAGCATGTGACTATATAACCTAATTTTGGCTCAGCTAAAAGAAAAACTATATTTTTTTGCATTGAAATAAGAAAACACTCCCCTATTCCCTAGCTTTTTCTAACCACTATTAAAAACCCTTTTAAACCCTAAGTTCTATTCATCTTGCTCTCAAAACTCCCTTCCATCAATACCATAACTAAAAAACTCTTTCTTTTCATCATTTTCTTACTAATCAACATCAAAGGAAAGGAAGAAGGTAAGTCTAAAGCTGCTATTTAAAGAAAAGGCTAAAGTTTTAACTTTTAAAATATTTTCTCCCTTTACTCTATTAATTTTTTTCTTTTTAGGATTTGCACCATCCTAGTAACTCTTTTTATGTTACCATGACTATTCTAAGATTCTCATGCATTATTGTGGCCTCAATTATGGTAGTCTTAGAATTTTAATGATCTTTCTGATGCCTTGATGTTGCTTGGGTGGCCAGAAAGTCATTTTTCATTTTGCCATCAAAACAGCCCCTTATTCATGTCACCCTTTTCCTTATGTCATAGATATTCGAATGTCCATGGCTTGAATTTGACCTAAAGAAACCTAAAAAACTAAATGACACTTTTGTTTTTGGCCTAACAGTGCTATAGTCATAAAATCATTTTCAGACTCTAAATATTTTTTCCAAAAGTTTTTTATTTTTTCTTAAAAGGCATTAAATTACCTTTCCAGTAATGTCTCTTTTGCTATTGGATCATTCTAAATGAGGGAATTATGATTTTTTGGACAGATGATACATAGACCCTTAGAATAAGTAATTTGCATTTTGTTTGTATCATTTTGGCCCATCAAATGATTTTTTTTTAATTTTTAAAATATTTTTCCTAAAAACTACATGAAATTCCCTTTTGAGAAAGGTATCATTTTGCAATTTATCAATTCATCAAAAACACTCCATTTTTCAAAATTCATGAAAGCTTTCACCTTTAGGGATACTATAGCCCTATTTTTCAAAAGGATACTACACCTCACATTTTGAATATCTTTAGGGACACTCCAACTCGTAATTTTTGATGGGATACTATAACCCCACCTTTTAAATTTTGCTCAAAATCTAAATTTTTCTCTCTTTTGGACATCTGCAAACCTTTTAATCCAAACTTTTTTTCATACCCTAAGCGACCACTGAGTGTAAATGCATCTTAAGATTATCACTATGAATTTTATTAAAAATTAAAGATAATTACAAGATACATTATGATTGTCCCTTCCCTTTTTTTTCTTACCTTATGTGTTTATTTTTATGTAATATTTATTATTTTCTTTTTCATCTTACTAACATGTTTCCTTTTATGGTGTCCATTTTACATTCATGTTTTTCAAAATATTTTCAAAAAATTACAAGGCAATATTCCATGCCAATATCTTTCCAATGCCTAATATGAAATATGTAATTTTCAAGATTAAATCTAAACATCATTTTAGTCTGAAATCTGAATATCTCCCATCGAAAAGTGCATGTGAGATTTAAACTTTCTTTAAGACTTGAGTTTATGATTTTATAAAAATTCATGTATTATAAAGGGTATTATATCAAAATAATGACAAGTCAAAAATTAAGAGAACCAAAACCAAGTAAGATATAGCTAGATGGTATCGATTTTGAGTGCCTTAGGGTGCTAATCCTTTGCTATGCATAACTAACTCCCAAACCCAGTCGATAAATCTGTGAAACTTGTAGACCCTAAAATGATGTTTCAAGTTTCTAAATTAGAATATCCTTTTCAATAGGCATCCAATCATGCTTAGCTTGAAATGAATAATGGTGACTCTAAACCTTCGGTCACTTTGTAGTGGCCACTAAAGTTCAAATTGGATAAGCAATTCGTTCGATAGTCCTCCATTTTTATTTTTATCTTAATACGCCTAATCCAAATCTCAATCAAGGGATAACTTAAAGGGCAATTCACACTTTAAGTTGCGTGTGTCAATTCTAAGCAATTCAAGTTGGCATAGTGTCGAGAAAGGGCACGTTGCTATTATTGTATCATACCACCTAGTTAATTTCAAATCTCTATCTGATGAAGTATCTTTTTGAAGCACTTGCATTATCCAAATCAACCACTAGATGGCAAGTCTTACTTTTAGAATACGATATCGTATATATAAATCAAAGGGCTATTGAGGGCAGTACAGTGCTAAATTATTAACAAGTCTAAAACTAGACAATTATGAGCCATTGAGTTTTGATTTTTGCATAAGGACCTAATGTATATTTTAGTGGAAGATGAAATGTCTCCCCAGAAGAAGTCCTAGAATATGTATTTCAATGGCACTTCCAATGCAGTAAGCCATGATATTGAGGCAGTTTAATATCCCAAGAAGGAAATCATTATCTTTTATAATCATATTGGATTTTGATTACACAAATAATGTGATAGAGTATGAGGCTTGTGCATAGGACTTCATGCCACTATTGAAAAAATATTAAAATATTGGAGATCTTATAAGATTCAGCTTAAATGGTCTATTAATTACATGAAAAATAAGAGACCCTAATAAAAAAACTAGGGCATTAATGAAAGCTAATACTAGATCTAAGAGAAAAATTCAAAGCAATAAACTTTTATCACATACCTCATGATGAGGATTAGTGTTAAATGCCTTGGCTACTATAACTTTAATGTTTAGGGCAAATGAAGGAGTAGAAGTTACTTTCATTCAGATAAGCGTATATGAATCTCGAGCCCACTGTTAGAATATAGAGAAGAAAAGAACGGTGCCTATAGTATTATGATATCTAATAGTACATCAATGACCAATAGTACCCAAATCAAGCCACTGAAAATGACAAGAGAATACTAAAGAGGTTGGTAATGGTTTTTTGATTAGATGGTTATGTCTTTAGAAGAAAAGTTAAGATCAAGTGCTTTTTAGAGGCGTGGATGCCATAAAACCTAAACATTTTAGAGGAAGTTCACGTACGGATATATAAAACCCATACCAATTGCCATAGATTAGTAAAAACAAATCATGAGATTAAGATATTTATGCATGACCAAGGAAGGCAATTGTGTTAATCAAGCTCAAAAGTATCATAAGTGTCAAATCTACATAAACATCATCCTTGCATCACTGTCCTTTTAGTATATCATGACAACACTTTGTTTGTTTTTAATGCAGGGCCTGGATGCAGTCATGCCAATTACCTTAAAAGTTTTAAATAGTTTTCACTTCATCTTAGTAACCATTGATTCTTTACCTAATTTGTGCAAGTAGCCTTCTAAGCTAACGTAACCAAATTAATGGCATATAGATTTCTAAAGAAAGAAATTATATGATGATTTTTGGCACCGTATTACTTGAAAATTCACTTATTACACATCAAAAACATTGATATCTCTAAATCTTATCTAGTAAATTACTACTTTATTTCTATGAATCCAACATTCCACCTTTTTCTTAATTGGAATAAAATAACTTGTTTCTATCCTTCTTCACTTTTCTAATAGCATATCCCATACTCATCATGTTTGCTATTTACATTAAATGATACGAATTAATCAATACGAAGAAACAAAAGGATTTGTTTGTATTAATTTAGGAAAAGATTTGAATTTATACAATAGATTCATAATGCACTTTAATGTGATCCAACATTCCAAAATGGGTTCATGAAGTTGGAATACGTCAAAAAATGGATAAAACTCAGCTTCAGAAGGCTTAACCTTTTATTAGCCAAGATTGTGAAAAGTGAAACCATTGTGAGTTTGGCTTCATTCTATTATTGAATAACAATAAAAATATAGCATAAAAACATAGCAAAAATAAATTTGAGAAATAGCCAAACTTTCTATGGATATTTAGGGTGTGTAGTAAACCATACATAAATTTTTTAAAAAAACTGACGATGCATTAATTAGTGATTACCTGACTCATAGATCTTGTAATCTTAAGTAATCATAAGTCCAAAAAATGCCAGTAGATCTGTCACTATGCTGCTTAAGAAGATCTTTTGAGATTATGAGCAACACATATGTCTTGTCTCTAATAAAGATTCACACATACGTCTTGTCTCTATTAGAACCTTTACAAGGACCAATGATTCTCCAGTATTAGCTAGAAGGCTTGTTACATTTTAATACAAAGGTAGAATTGAATAGTTCTGTTCCCTACATTACTGAGATCAATTCTAGAGTGGTAATTTCACAAAACAAAAAAGAAAGAAAAATCTCATAAGAAGGTTGTAGATGGTAGTAATGAATATGTTTTTGCCTCTAATGGCTAATATTTTCTGTCAAACATGCTAGAAAATTGTTCACTTTAATTTTCTCGGATCAATAATAATTCCATATCTCAATTGGAGCAAACAACGCCGAGGTGAAATTAAAAGAACAAGTTATATCAATTTTAGGCTAGGATCTTTATGGTTTGGCATCTAGGGTTTCAATGATAGCCACTCATAATAAAAATCCTTACTAATGCATATTTAAAAATTTAGAGCTAGGTCAAGCTAAATTATTGGGCCAACCATGCCTATTTAAAATAAGCATTGTGGGTAGTGCCACTTTAGTGGTTCCTTAAAGTTTAGTTAAAACACTTTTAACCAGTTCATCCAAGATGGGGCTCAATTATTAAAAAAAATTAATATCTTGGCCTGATTTCACACCAATGTGGCTCACACTCATGTGTCTAGCATTATATCAAGTCATAATAGGTGTAGTTAAAAGCTATGCCAATTGGACTTAATAATTAAGGCTTTCGGCTAAACCCTATTTACATGCAAGAACGTTTAATTTTCACTTAAATTTAGTTCAAGTAAAACAATTTTCTTTATGTAGATATTATTAAATAATTATCAAATTATTTATTTAATTTGCTAGAAATAATTATTTAGCTTAAAACTATGATGTCTCTATTGTAATGTTTATAATTAGTCATTATCCCAATAAAACTATCTTATCTTTATTGCCATATTAAGACATCTCTAATTAGATTTTGTAAATCCAATTTATGTCATAAATAATACTTGACTAAACTAATTTAATCAAGTCCTCCTCATAATACCTTTTATTTAAGAAGTTATACTTAATTAAGCCTTGAATTTAATCCAATAAATCTACCTTGTTGTGTGTAACCATTAGGTTTATAGCATTTTAGCAATGAAAATAATTAATCTCATTAACTAAATTCATAGATCAAAAGCAGGATCTAGCAACCTATCATGGCCACCAAAGTATTATAGAGTCATGTGTGATCTTATCGAAACCTTTTAGTAACCACCCTATGAAAGAAGCCTTAGGTCAATAAACAAGTAGATTACAAAATTTTATAATTAATTTATCTCAATAGCAATCGAAACAAAAGAAATAAATAATACCAAGACTCCTTAAAATGGATTATCTTGCATGGTTTTTAATTAATCTTTAAAATCAAAAACTTAAAGAAACATTCAAGATTCATCATACCTCAACTTAGATATGTTTAAGCTTAATTCCATGACCATAAAAACATTTACACCAAGCCTGGTCATCATAAACCAAAGCTATCTAAGTGTTTAACCTCTAATGGTTATCCACACAAGCAATCCAAAAAACCTTCAAAAAGGAGAGACTGAGCCATTCTAGTAGCCTTGGTTTCATAAATCTTCCCTTTGCTGTTAATCTCTCTTGATTTTAAATAAAAATGAACAAAGAAAACAATTTTTCTAGTGTTTTTGTTGATTTATGCAATAGCTTCTCAAGGGAGTTAAATCGTGATGGCTTTTTTGGAAGAAAAAATAACATATCAAAAGTCCAATAATAATGATATGGAATGGCAATACAAGGTTTATATACTCAGAGTAACTATTGCCAACTTTTGGCCTTTTATATATGACTCATTTGAACTAATACAAATTAGGCCTAAGTAACTTTAAGCGTATCAGGTTTATAAGCCCAGTTTCATTTTAATTTCTGCTAACCACCCTTAAGTGTGTGACCTATTAGGCCCTCATCATGTTGGCAATAAATATAAACTACCTAATTAAGAATATTTATATTTATAGACCAAGACTGGGATCTAGCAATCATCATGGCCACCAAACATGTAAGGAGTATTAATATGGTTTTGACAAGCCTTTTGTGTCTAGCATCTCAGTGTAATTCAATTCTTTCATCATATATCTCAAAAATATTAAGAGCAAGGTTTAGTGTTTATTTTTAACCCTTTCCATATTAATATGCAACAGTTTATGTTAACTCCATAATCAGTATTACCTTGGCCAAGCACTTTGAGTTAACACGAGCCAAGTATATGTTCCCTTAAATCACTTAGGGTGATGAATCCCCTCTAGAGCACTCATTCATCTTCAATATACTCCACGTCATACCCAAAACTACCTACTATAAGCATCCATCTATTGTAATACCATTCATGATGATTTCTGAGTATGAGATTCCAAATACAAGATGACCTAGTGTCACAAGACTAAGGTTCACTTACACTACTAGCACATGAAAGTATTTTCGTGGACACTTCAGTGAAATAACAAAGGAAACTCTTATAGCCGGTAATGTTTAGTGAACGTGTTTTACTTAACAAGCACCTAAATGGTATCACCTAGTATGTCTATACTTCAATTTATAAAGAACAGTTGCATGCACCAAATGCATTGAGGCTTAACATATGCTAGTCTTTTTGCATGGTCAATGCCTATCTTGACATTATGATGACAAAAAACAATTTCGAAATATAGCTTTGATGTATAAAGATCTCATAATTGTAACTTCTTACAATTCCTTGGCTAAGCCAATGTGTTTCGTAGGCTTTATCTATATAAAATATGCTTAACAACTATTAAAACAACTTATAGATAAAGAAATACCTTACTAACATTAATAAAATATAATGTCTGTTTACATGAAATTACTAAGTGCTAATGCCATACAAGCTACAACAATTAGCTTGCAAGGCTTAGATAACACTTTAATAATATAATCTAAAGATTTTGACTTGCAAACACTCAATAAAAACAAATTCTACGAATAAAATATGAAAAAATGGTGAATACGGTATTGGATCAAGAGGTTCACAAATGATAAAAAGATCCTCCAACTATAGCAAATAGCTTTATTAAGAAACATTCATTATGGCATTCCACGTATACATTGCAACATTTGTTAACTAACAATTTATTCTTAAGTAATGTGCTTAGAAGCAATGATTACTCCAGTATGCACTTCTTCTTATTAAATTGAACTCATTTTTCACATAAGTCAAGCCTTGCAATTGTTTTCAAGGTCTTTTGCTTTTAATTTGAACTCATTTCTTTCAATCGGTTAGACCTTGGGATTGCTATCAAGGTCTTTTTCATTCAACTCATTTTTCTTAAATGGGTTAAGCCTTGGGATTATCGTTACGATCTTTTTTCTTTTAAGTTAAACTTATTTTTTTTCAAATGGGTCAAGTGTTGAGCTTGCAGCCAAGATTTTTTTTCTTTTTAATTCAAACTCATTTTTTTAAGTAAGTTGAGCATTGAGATTATCACTAAGGTGTTTTTGGTTTAAGTCAAACTTATTTTTTCAAATGGTTCGAGCCTTGAGATTGACATCAAGGTTTTGTTTTCTTTTAATTAGCAATCACTTTCAGAAATGTCAAGCTTTGGGATTGCCATTAAGGTTTTCTCTTATTAAACTCATTTTTCAAATAGGTAAAGTCTTAGGGTCATGTTTGCACTTTCATGATAGAACGGAATCTATTAGGGTCATGTTAATATTTTTTTTGTCAAAACCAAGTCATTAGGATATGTTCATCCTTTCATGTCAAAATTACACCTTAAGGGTAATTTTAGTATTTTTTACGTTAAAATCAGGTGTTAGGGGTTATATTGTCACTTTTATGTTAAAACTGAACCATTAGGATCATTTTAGTATTTTTATGCCAAAATCAAGTCCTTAGGGTCATGTTCAAATTTTCATGTCCAAATCGAACCTTTAAGGTCGTTTTGTTAATTTTATGTCAAAATTGAACCTTTAAGGTCATATTTTTCTCTCAAAACTGGGTCCTTCAGGTTCAGTTAGCACTTTCATGTTAGAATCGAATCTTGAAGGTTATCTTGGTATTTCTAGGTTAAAATCCACTCTTTGAAAGCATTTATAGTGTAACAAGCACTTTTTAAAGTAATCGAGGCAATATTCTTGAGTAAAAATAATCCATAAGTTTTTTTTGCAAATTATGTAAAGAATCTTAGTAATTATTATTAAGGATTGAATACCGTTTTCACAATAATAAAAATGGAATTCTCAAAAAACATTAAAAAATAAATTTTTTTTTAATTTACCATGTTTATTGGTTATGACATTTTTTTCTCTTTTCTCAAATAACTAAACCTGATTCATTACAAAAAGAAAAATATATAATTTTACAACACATGAATTATTCTTCTAAATGTTGAAAATTAAAATTAGTTATACTCAAAGGATAACGTGTGATTAATAGGTACTGAGTTGTACACGCATAATGGGAATGCTCATCTTTCCCTACACGGAATTAACTCTTGATCCTTAATTTTTCTATGGTGTATATCTATGGTGTATAACCGGACTTTGGAATCTATTTTTGAGGGTTTTGAAATCCTTAAAAGACAAATTCTGATAAGTGACCAATCACACCTAGCCAAAAAAAATCAGTGGCAACTTCTTTGCACAGTTATTTAGTGATGACTAGTGTACACACCTTATTTTGCCCGGGCGAAATTCTGGCATCTCAAGACCTGATTAAAAGGTAATAGAATAAAATAATAAAAATAAAAAAAGACTACTGTTGGGTGCCATGTCACTAGGCACTATTAGGTGACAAGGCGCTAGGTGAATTTTTTTTTGGAAAAGTTTTGAAATGCCCAGGGACCGTATAAGAAAAATAAAAAAAAAAGCATAAAAAGTCACTATCCAAGGTGTTACCAAGGTTATTTGAGTAAGCACGGTTAAGCTAATTCATTATTCCTAGCCAAGCTGAGGTATTCGAAGAGCTAAAGTTATGTAAAATTCATATTTCTACCAATATATATCGATACATATCCTTTAAGTATCGATACAAAGCCTCCATGTCATAAAAATCCAAAAACTTATTGTTTGTATTAATACAAAAGGGATATGTATTGATACATGCATCAATGCATCAATACGTGAGCCAATTATAGCAATATAGGGTTCTAGCATAGATAAAATTTGACTTTTGGCCAAAATATATTAATACATAAGTGATTGTATCAGTACATTTTGGAAATGCATTGATACAATCTTTATTACATAAATATATTATGAGTTTTCACCCAGATGTATCGATACTATATGCATATCGATACATCCTGTGTATTTTGACTAATTCGTGTTATTTTTACCCTTTTATATCATGACATTAAAACATGAATTTTGTTACAATTTTAGCTCCAAAAATCATCTAATACCAGACATAACTTCCTAACAATGATATAGACTTCATTTTGGGCTTTAATCATTGGGTGTAACATTTTCAAATGGTCCATTAAGCTTTTTACAAGGGTATTTCATGCTATAATGTGGATTGATGAAGGGTAAGCTTGACTAGACCATATCAAAGCATGCGTGGTTTATTAATATTGCCAGAGCTATACCTCAACTAATCAAATGTTGAAAGGTTGCTTTTTGGTGTAATAGCTCACCGTATAGTACACTCCAAAAGTCCTAAATGCTTTACCTTTGCTAGGTTTTGATGGCTGACATTAAATGCTATAAAAGATTCATGATGTGCTCAACAATAAGGACTTTTGTACACTCTCACATCAGCCTCCACGCTAAGAAGAATTTCATTCCTATAGCTCTCCATGTAAAACCCTTCATAACCATTACCTTCTTCACAAAACACACCTCTATTGATATAACAACCTTTAAGTTAACCCCTAGCCACTTTTCTTGTTAAATCATAGCAAGAAAATGCAAGATAGGCTCTAAGTTCAAGACTTTTTCTATTCACCATTACTCCAAAGTTTTTAAAGCTTTTAGTGTACATTTGTATCTTTTTATCCTTTGCCTATATTTTCATTTTCATCATCTAATGAGCTCTTACATGCTAATCATGACATCATCTTAGAATTTCTCATGCATTTTATGGCCTTTGATGTGGTAGACTTAGGATTTGTGATGCTTCGTTGACCACCCTTCCATTATGTTTTTTAATTCTTGTGTGTTGGTTCATCTTGATGATATGTTTTGATGCTATATGAAATTCCAACATGCTAATATTCTTTGTTTAAGCATGTTTACACCATTTCCATGGCACATTCCTTGATGTCATTTATTAGACTAACATCTCCATGTATTCTCATGTTCATTTCCTCACATGTTATCATTATTGTCATCCTTAAATCCTATTTTGCTTACTTGAATATGCCTCTTATGTATATTGTCATGAACATCACATTTAGTTAATTATATGCTTGTCAAAATGTTTTTTTAGTGCTTGTTAAATATTTGTTTTCCTAAAACCCTAAAGTGAAGCCTATGTTAACCTCAATGAATGAGGATTAACATAGACTTAAGGTTTTTTATTCCTTGGTCTTCCAATTTTAGGGAAAAATCTAGCTCTACGTGTTTGGATTGAAGGTTTATTAAGGCCAAATGGTCTGTTTTCAAAAATAAAATCCCTTTTAGTGTTTAAAATTGTTTGCACTTTGGTCTTTTTTTGTCTAGAGCCTTTAGCTTGTGACATGGTTAATGGGTTATTTTATCATCCCAAATTACTTTAGGATTGTATGAATAAGCATGTGAAGCCATTATCACTTAGCTTTTTTGTCCCAAACATTCGAATATTTGGAGTTTGAGTTTAGTCATAGGAAATCTGAGAAATTTGAAAAATCTCCTGTTTTGCCGGCAGCATTTTAATCTTGATTTGAAAAAATCATTTTCAAACTTCAACAATTTTCATGAATTTTTTGACATTTTTACCTAAAAGGACTTCAAATTACCTTTTCGACAGTGTCTCATTTGCCCCTCAGACCACTATGGATGTAAGAGTTATGATTTTTCAAATTAATGCCATCAGGAACCCTTGGAATCAGCTATTTATATTCTATTTAGGCTATTTTGGTCAACTAGAAGTTTTTTCTATTTGAAAATAATTTTTTCCTAAAAAGTTCATGAAACTTGCATTCTATAAGGTATCATTTGTGATTTAACAATTCTGAATGAATTAAGTATGATTTTTCAAAGTACACTACATTCTTTCCCTTGCACATGCTAGCAAGATTGTATTAGATCCAACTTCAAAAATTTGTCCCTCCTTGGAAAATGATTTTAAAGATTTTTAAATTTTTTTATATTAACCTTTATCAAGTAACATTTTTAATGGTAGTTTACTCGACCCCTGAAACCTTCAATTCAAAATAAAATTAGGAACGAGGATAGAATGATGTTATCTTTTATTTAAGCATTTGTCAAAATTAATCAATTTTCGTCAATTTTGGTCTCAAGATATTCGGATACCTCTAAATGAGTCCAGCCACCCCTTATCACATCTAAGAACACTTGTTAACCTACTCTTAGGCTTGGATCAAGGCACGAACCTTTTTTTAAAAAATTTTATAAATTTCATTTTTATCAATTCTTACTTTTTTTTATCAAAAATTATCAATATTTGTCAAGAACCCTAAAAATATCATTTTTGTCAAGAAATAACCAATTTTCGTCTACTTAAAAGTTTCAATCTTACTTTTTCAAAAGTTATCAAAAATCATGTTTTCACTCTTTTTGGATTTTCTCTATAGGTCTCAAAATTCAATCTCAGTTTTCACGCCTTACACAATCAATGGATTCGAACATGTTTATCAATTTGATTTTTTCTAAATAATTGATAACAATTACAAGATACATTCTGATCCTGCCTTTGCCTCTTTCTTCTTTTGTGTAATTATTTTATGCAATATAATTTCTTTTTTTTTACTAACTCGTTTCTCTTTATGGTGTCTACGTTGCATTCATATTTTCAAATCGTCTTCAAAAGTCATAAAAGCAATGCTTTATATCAATATCCTTCCAATACTTGATATGAGGTATCTTGTTTTCAAATTAAATTTCTAGCTCTTTTTGTCAAAAGTCTATGTTTCCCACCTTTCCAAGATGCATAAGGGATTAAAACTTTCTTTAAAACCTGACTTTATTTTTTCACACAAATTCATGCATAAAAAGGGATTATATTGAAATAATGACAAGTTAAAATTGAAAAAATCAAAATTAAGTTAAGATATGGCTACAAAGTATCGATTTCAGGACCATGTAAACCGTGGGATTGATGTTTTGAGTTTTGTAACTCAGAATATTGGTTTCAATAGGCATTTGATCATGCCTAGCCTAAATGATCGATGGTTATTCAAAATATTGGTCACTTTATGGTGGCTATCCAAGACCTATAAGACGAATGATTCATCCGATGATCCCCCTCATAATCGAGGGATTAGAACCCATACTTTCTTGCTTCAATCACATCAAAAAGGAAGAGCCACAGTAAAGAGACACTTCCTCATCAAGAAAAATAATTTTTAAGTTGAGTTCTTTCCCAATTTGCAATGATTTTTAGCGGCACATTACCAACCACTAGCAAACCCAAAATATTATTTCTTAAGTTCGATGTGCATGGGATTTATATCCTAAACACGTTGTGATAAAATATTTGATTTATGAAAATTCTCTAATTTTTTTCACATGTTTTTGTTACTCTTTGTTCTCTATTTACTATTTTTGTATAAATTAAGCTAACGATTGTGTATTTATAATAAATGAATTTGATATATTCAAAAAGCAAAATTTTCATTCTACATATTTTGTAAGGCAATGCTTTTGTGTTGAAATCATTCATAAATTTTTCACTAGGCTATTAGGGAAAATTTCATAAATCATCTTTAACCTGAAAATGTCATTTTTAAAAAATAAAAAGAATAAACCAAAATTTTTTGAATAAAAAGATAATTTTACATTATGTAGATTTTCAAGGAATAGAAAAGGTTTTTAAATAATAATAAAGAATTCAAGTTATTTTCAAGTAATGTACATTTTTGTTTTTAGTAGAGCTATTTCCAAATAAACTAACCTATATCAATTTTATTAAGATTTCAAATTACAAATAATCAATAGGTATTGATTTTAGGGCATCCGAAGGTGCTATTCCTTTCTTACGTGAAACAACTCTCAAACCTATTTCTCCTTTCTCTGATTATAAAGGCATACCTCAAAGTTTGTCTTTTAAGGGTTTTGAAACCTTCACAAAGGTCAACTCTAATAAGAGACCAATGACATTTAGCACAAAAAGATTGGCAGTGATTTTGATTTCCTGACCATTTCAAAATAGTCACATGAAAAAAATCGAGTGAGCAATTCGCTCCAACAACTTAAACCCATACAAACAAATGTTCTTCTAAGTCAAATATGTTGCCCAAGATTCGTATCCATTTCCAAGGCACATCGCTATAGAAGATATGTCCCATAATTTGCATCAATGCCATATAATCCTAAGATGACTCAACCTAGATTTTAAAGTGGTTGGAGTTTTTTAAAACCAATGGAAAATATTTTTCTTCTAAACCTAGATAAAATGAGACTCAAAAAAGGTCTAAAAAAAGGTGGTTTTTATATTTAATGAGTCGAGTTGCGTGCAACTCACACTAGTCATCATACAACCCAACCTAGATGCATATCTTGTGTTTTCCTTCTTTTTTATATTTCTATTATTTTATTTTTATTATTATTTATTAAAATTTTCTTTTTTTTCTTTTTCATTATTGTTATTATATTATAATATAATCATATTTTCTTATTAATTATTTTTTATATTTTAAATGATTTTTACTCCAATTTTTATTTTATATAATTTTTGCTATAATTTTTATTTTAAATGATTTTTATTTGTTTATTACTTCGTTTCCTATAATAAGGCTCATATGATTTCATTTCTTTTAATTAACTATTTATTGTGCTAATATTGTTTATTGCCTTATTTATTTAATTGTTTCATTTAATTTGCTAGAATTAAGTTTCATCAAATATTCATACAATTTTCAATAATAATAAAATAAATTAAAGACTTGTAATAATATGTCTTTTTTATACTTTAGAACTTACTTATAAAAATCAATTAAAATCATTCTGATGATGAAGATCCCAGGGGCTACACTTGGGCAGACCCTTAAAAAAATTTTAAGTGAAAATTCATTTTAATTTTAGCAAATTTATGGAGGATTTAAAAGTAAAATTCAATATTAAAGGTTGATATTTCATCTTTCTTTTAATCAACTTCTATTGAATAATCAAATGAAATTTTAGAATCTATGATCATATAGGTTGCTAACAACCTCTTGGTCTGGTAGTTAAAAGAGTGCTAGAGTTGATATTTAAGCTTGGGTTCAATCCCAAAGTATCCCTTCCCCATCTCCCAATTTATCAAAGATTATATAAGTTATAATTTTTGTGTTGATGGATTAATTAGAAGGCTATGGTTGATTAGACCTTTAAGAAATTTCTAGGAGGAAAATGCTCGCCTAAATTTTATTTGATTGATAAAGGGTTTAGGCAAGTTATTTGATACTCCAAAATTGGCTCTTAGATAAACATGTAGAAAATAATGACCATTACAAAATTAGGACTTAATTAAATATCACAAGATTACCCTTTATGCTGTGAATAGCTCTTTTGGGTTTTCTTTTCATTTTTTTTTTCATTTGTGCTAATAAATTTTCTTTAATTTCTTTGTAAGATCTCCCTTTTTTATTGCACTTGCCCCTTTATTTGTCGTTTGGTCTTCTCCCACACTCACCTTCAAACTCTAATTGAATATACTCATTTATTCTCAAAATTGATCTCTCTAAATTTCTTGTTAATTATCTCAAAACTATTTTCATTTGCTTAACACTTGTAACTTGTTTAAAGATTTCATATTATTTTTTTGAGCTTATCAAGTATAAGCCTTTGATCAAGCAATTTAGAGCTAATTGATTCCATTATTGCAAATCGCCTCCCAACACTACAAAATTTAAAAGCTTTGGGGACAACCAAAAATTGTCCCTAAAATCTAGCAAATCATCCCCAAAAGGATTAAAGATGATTTTAGTTATCTCCAATAGTTATCTTATAAAACTATGTCTCTAAAAAGTTTTAAGGATAATTGTCTATAATTATCCGTAATTGCCCCCATAATTAAGGATGAATTTCATCTTCAAAGCTTTAGGGACAAATATTGTCCTAAAAATCATTAAAAAATGTCGATATATTTAGCGATGCTTTTCATCTAGTCCTTGGAGACAACTATCAACCCTAAAAATAACCCCAAAAATATTGTAGAGAAAACATCAATTTTAAGAACGAATGTCATCCCTAAGTTACATTAAGAATAATTGTTGTCCCCAAAACATCATCTCAAATTCATTTTTGAAGACATTTAACGTCCTTAATATCTATTGTAGATGACTAGCATCTTTAATGCTCTAATATTAATTTTTATTTTTATTTTTATTTAGCAATGCGTTTCTATAAATTTAAATCTAATAATACAAATCCATAAACAAGAAAGGTAATCAAATAATAAACATGAATTAAAAAAACCTCTAATAGTAAATTCTATTAAAATTTAAAATATTATTACAACTACTCATAATAGTGCCTATAAAGTCATACTTTATTTATAACAAAATCAAATTTTCAAAGATGTTCATGTGATCGAGTATCATAAGTATCCTACAATTCAAATAAAAAACTGAAATTAAGAAAAACACTGTCATGAAAAACATATATATTAGTTAATGGACTAACTATTGTCCAGGTTCACAATGATCAACAACATGCAAGTTTCTCTAGTGATAAATTGCTCAAAACACACATTTGTAGTTAAAATTGACACAAATTTGCTCAAAATTTAACAAGGGAGTTATCTCAACTACAACTGCAAGACTGCGAAGATATTTCTAATTCTTTGTTCTTGTGTCGCTTTCAACTAAAATGAAAGGAGCATACAAGTTTAGCACTAGATATATGTCACCATTAGTACGAAGCATACAAAATCGATCTCCAGAAAGCATGTTACTGCCAAATGCAGCTATCTGCTTTGAGTTTTGGCATATACATAAAATGAAGGTATACTAACATCTCGTATTAGAAAAATTCTGTGTATTGCATTAAGAAACTAGACAAAGTACTAACCCTTCGTTTTTCATTTGGACTTGAAATCCCATTTCTGTCAAAATATCTTGGATCCTTGCAAGCAAATCTTTAGCCAAATAATTGGATGTAAATTTGATCTTCCTTTCAGAGACATCCTGCACAAAACTTGACCCTCAGCTATTCTGGAAATTGTGAATTGCGGTGATAGAATAGGAACTATGCTACACGAAAATTACACTAAAAAGGTGACCTTTATATACTTTTGCTCTAACCTCCGTTTCAAAGAGACCAAATAGGTTTAGGTACAAAGACATTCTTATCAATAGAAAAGCATAAAAAAGAGTTGATGATTCTGGACTCGTAGTTCCGTTAGTCACCTTTACCGAATCACACATTTCACAAATAAAATAAATAAAAATACTATTAGAATCCAATAGTAGTATTAATGATACAAGTTCAAACAACTTGTAGCTTAATCTATTTGTTTCTAAGACCATACACTTCATTTTGTTTGATAAAAATAAAAAACTAGAGAGATGCAGAGATAGATAGATATATAGAATTAGGTAGTAGTTGACATGAACAATGGATTGATATCCATGAATTATGTATGACTCACACCAATAAACAAATAGAATAGATTCATATAGAAGTCTCAACTAGTTTTGGCTGAGGAAAAGATAGAATAGATTCTAGGATAACGAAATAGTAAAGAACTTAGTGATATTTCTACTAACAGCTGGTCTAACATAATGAATAAAAGACTATAAAATATATGTAGATCATCAAATTAAATCATTATGACACATGCATAAACCTCCTCAGACGTCAAGCCATGCCATTCTTCTTACGTTCTTTCATAGTAAATCCTTGTTTTGCCATCCAAAGATCAGATGTAAATGGCATATCACCAATCTCGGATTCATCTAAAGCATTAAATACAAGAATTAAATGTACCTAATAATGAATAAAAATTACTAAAGAATAAAAACCTTTTATAATCTGTTTATAACCATTTTGTGCTCCACTTGTGCAAATGCTTGTGAATTTGTGGAAGGTATCATTTGCAAGTGTTCTTGACATTTTGCATTTATTTTACTCTTTTCCTACATGTTTATCAAAAGATATTAATAAATATAACAATTATAAAAAAAATAAAACTTGATACGAATAACAAAATTAGAGCTATGCCCTGAAAATCTATAGATGCAAGTGTGTCTATTATTTATCAATTCTAACAATGCGTTTTCCTAGTTAGTCCTTTAATTTACTCATGTCAATTAACACAATAATCTGTACAACTTGAAATCAATGTATAAAAGGATGAAGAGCCAACCTTGACATCAAACTACCAGCTCGGTAATACCTTTCTCTTGAAACAGTATCCCGTGGTAGCAAAATGTGGCTATGTTGGGCAACTGGACTTTATCCTTCAATCTCAAATTTTGGGCATGATCTCAAGCTTGAAAATTTTCCAGGTCAAATAGAATCCTATACTGATATTAATCAACCATTAATAAAAAGAGAAGGCTAATGAGCATCAGTCAAAAGATAAAACTAACCACCATTAAGAAAACATACATAAAATATAAAGGAAATTTTATAAGTTCAACATTTGTTCTCTAACTTTAATTTATTATATATATGAGAAACTATAGAAATTTCATTAACTCTAAATATTACAAAAAAAAAAGCAATTGAGAAGCAAGCAATCTTCTCATCCTCGATTTCAATTTACTATAATAAGAACATTTTATAGAGCATGAGGAAAATAATAATATAACGTTTTGCTCAACTTCAAATTGTAATTCCTCACGATAAACAATCCTCAGCATCACTGATTTCCTAGGCAACGCAAAGAGAGATCAAATTAAATGAAAGTTTGAAGAAAAATGAGAGAAAACCCCTAGATTTGTGGTTCCAAAAGAAAGATGAGGGTGAGAAACCTGAGAATTCAGATGGTGGAAAGAGTTGGAGTGCTCGGTATTCAACAAGTGATGGCTGTGACGATAGCAAGAGATATAGGGATGACTATGGCAAGAGATGTGGGATGTTGACAAAGGTATCGAGGGTTGGGTTAAGAGACTGGGATTTTTTTTCCTTGCCTGAGCTTGAAAGAAAAGAGTTTTTTATTTATTTATTTCATTTATCAGAAATGATTTTTCAAGTTAGAGTGGACTCTGTTATAATTAATTCAAACAATCAAATTTATCGACTTTAATTGCCCCCAAAATTATACTCATAGGAATTAGGGGTCAAACTTAAAACGTCCCAAATATTTTTAAATTTATGATAAAGGGACTTTTTTTTACATCGCCTCCTTTTGTTATCTCCAAAAGTCTTATGTTTTGTATCCTAAATTGGCTTGATCCAAAAATATTTATATTTTATATTTTTATTTTTTCAATCATTTTAAATAATAAAAAATTGAATGCAAACATTATTAAAGAAATGTAAGTAATATTGTGCGATTTGCTGACAATTTCCTTCAAATTTTTACGGAGACCATATAGGAGAAATAATAGAGATTATTATTGATTATAATTGATTGTAAATAAATTGTTTGAATTATGAATTTTTTTATTTTAATTATCATTTTAAAATTTACTCTATAATTTTTTTTATTCTTAGGATTATAATTTGTACAGCGTAGAGTTCTTAAGCTTTAAAATGAATTAAAATATGTCAATTTCTTTTATTTATTATCTTAATTTATTTTTTTTAAATATACTTTAATGGAATATGTGACAAATGACGATTCTCTTTTTTAACTTGTAGAATACAATTATAGTATTGAACTCAGTATTATTTTAATATAGCGAAGGGCAACACTAAATATCTAGTAACGCACCAATGTCTATCCATATGCACTTCATATAATCAGTAAGCATCTATCCTACAATGAGCAACAATTAATCTGCTCTCAGCTGTTGTAAAGTACCTTTTTAATATATTGCTTTCTTAAATGCTTCTTCCATCATATTTAGATATTTAGTGGAGAGATTTTATCTGCATAATACAGAAAAAAAAAAGAGAAAAAAAGAGCAACTTCATCAATTAGAACAGACAAATTATGTACAAACATCCAAAGCATCAATATTATATCGATTCTCCATTGGCCTAATTAATATGAGAAGTTTATTGAGATGTGCAAACAACAAGATATAATGCTGATAGACTTATAATGGAGAAAAAGAAATTGATTGGGCAAATTAAAATGGGATTGAACAAGAAAATTAAACTGCCATCATAGAGGTAGTGCAATAATCATTTAAACAAAAGAAGAAGAATTAAACAATTTGTTAAATTTCATTTCCTGGCCTACTATATATTTAGTACTTGGAAAAGATTGAAAAGCTGGAAGCTAATCTGATAAAATTTTAGCCAGCTGAATCAGCCATCAGTTTCACAAGCAAGCAACATTTATCAGTAAATTAATCTTGCTGAGACAAAAACATGTCTGATGAAGTGATGGTTGGTCTTATTAGCTGAATTTGTTGTTTTTTCTCAGTTTGATGTGAAAGCAATAAATTTAATATATGCGAATTAATAAAATTAATAAAATATATCAGCATTAACGATAATAGTTGTCAAACAATAATGAAGCATAGATATATATATATATATATATATATATAGTGGCAAAGGATAAGGTTTTCTAAGGTGTTTTCTTCCCCAGGAAGTTCAGATAGAATGATTAATCTGCCATTTTTGTAAATTCAAAAGGACATTTTGGAATAAATATATGCCTGTAAGCGCTCCTTTGCATATCCCAATTAATGAGCAAACTAAGTAAAACTTAAGAATAACAGTTAGAACTGCAAAACCCTAAGCCTGGCATCAAAGTGACCATTAGGTAAACAAAAACCGATATGTTTGGGAAAGCAGGAGCTTAGTTTAGTCGAATCATATAATACATGGCATCAAAGTGACCATTAGGTAAAAAAAAACAATATGTTTGGGAAAGCAGAGGCTTAGTTTAGTCGAATCATATAATATAGCTTCAAAGATGATTTTCATTAAGCTTGAAATACGAATTTCAATACGCACAATCTCTATTTTATTTTTAAGCTATTAACTTGTTTTTATTAAAAAGGGTTTGTTAGAGAGAGAAAGAGAGATGGGCATGCTAGTATGAATTGTATGCTACTAAAGTGTAGAAATATGTATTAGCATGGAAGCAACATACTTTGTTGTCTACACTCACAACTTATTGGCTATTGTGACTAGTGAATCATACAAGAGCAAGCTTAATGCAATTTAAGTACATATATAATATTGGATGATTACTTCAGCTCTTTTGCTAGTTACGCTGAGATAATTGATAAATTCCTCTAATATTCCATGACGTCATTAGCCAGCTATGCCGCAGGTGCTACGTCAGCTCCGTCATCGTCATCATCATCGTCCCCATCGCTTTCCATGTAAATAAATAGACAAGTCGCAACATGGTGATTGGTGATGAGCAGCTTGGAAAGACCTGCAGCAGGTTTCTTGCTATTAATTAGCACCATTGGGGTTGCGCAGTAAACCGACCGACTGTTGAGTAATTAACACCTAGAACTAGAAGAAACTGCCTCCAGGGCAAAATTAAGAGAGATATTGCTGAGTACTGAAACGAAACTACATACACTCTCCTATTTATAACTGGTAGTGGCACTAAGAATTGAAGTAAAGCAGGAAAGGGGGAGTGAGATTGTACCTAGTAGTGGTGTAGTCTCCTCTCCATACATTGTTCTTAGTTGGCAATTGCGGTCCCATGCATGAGCCATTCTCATGTAGGGTTGTTGCCCACTCGTGGAAACAACAGGTCTACACACTTTCGAGCTTCATTGCCACATGCAGCTCATATCTACATGGAAAAATTGCACATCTTTGATCAAATCTTGACTCTAGAAATGATAGTAAGAACTATTGCCTCTCAAAATGGTGCTTTAGAAATCTACCAAATCCCGGAAGACAAATATGTCGGGCCCCATCATTGAATTGGATTCCATTATTGTTGTACCTTATGCAGAAAAATATTATAGATCATGGAAATTGTGGAATACTTTTATGACCCGTTGGAGAAAATCAAAATTATGAATATCATGGAGATTTATGACCGGTTGCAGCGTGGATATATAGGACTGAGGATGATTGCTGGGTTCTGCTTCAAACATGGAGAATACAAGTCATGAAATGGAGAACCAGGGTCTAGATCCATATTTACTGGACTTGTGGAACAACTATCCTGTGACTTTTGTTTTGGAATGATTTTTCTTAGTGAAATGTTTTATTTTTGGTTCTTTGACATGTTTCGATTGTAGAGGATTTGAGGTTTTGGCTTTTGAGAGTTTTTAAACAATTCGGATTTCCAGTAGCTGAACTTTCGCTAGCCTTGGTGCCATCTTTGGTTGGATAATAAAATCTTTGACTTAACGAAATAATAATAATAATAATAATATTGGCTCCGAAGTACCAGATGGAGGCAATTCTGATTTCCAGTAGCTGAACTATTGCTAGTCTTGGTGCCATCTTTGGTTCGATAATAAAATCTTTGACTTAACGAAATAATAAGAATAATAATAATATTGACTCTGAAGTACCAGATAGAGGCAGGAATTTTCAAACTACCCCGGTTTATTTCTAGGTACGGTGAAATTAATTCATAGAACCAAGCGACAATATAAATGTGACAAACTTCTGAATACATGCAGGCT
>JBBYHO010228428.1:0-45901 GCA_038382025.1 Adansonia gregorii | reverse complement strand
TGCAGGCTCGGGTTCATCTTTTATTAAACTTATCCTTCATTTGGTTAGAAGGGATGACAGATAAAAATCAGGCTATAGTATGATAATAAACATGATACTGTTTCGAAATTTTGACGCGGGGGTATATATAAAAACATATTGTTTTTGTATTACCATCTCTTCTATATTCCGTCTCTACTTCTCCAACCTCAAACTTCAAATCTATCATTTGCATATTTTTTTAGGATAATTAACAATAACTTTTATTGGATGACAGTCGATTAAAATTTAATTCTCTTGTTGAATGCCACATGACCAACTTTGCATCATTTAATTACTTGGTTACATCGTGTAATTACATTGTGTCAAAAATTGTGAGTAGTTGGTTCGAAATCCAAATTAACCATGGACTGAACCATGGCAAAGTGGGCAAATTCTATCGTTAACCAACGACTGATTTAAGGAAAGTTGATGATAAATAGGTCTTTGCACTTCGGAAGAACCCTGCAATGATCGTCACACTAGAATTCTTCCAAGCATACAGCACAATGGGTGCAGGCTGATTTAGGTTTTTGATTCTTTGGAGATAACGATGGTCCCAGCAGCTAACATTGGGTTGAAGCCTGCTACTTTTCCGGTGGCTGTTTTTGCATTTTGGGTGCGGATTTGCATATAGTGTAGTTTTCTATTTGATCCCTTTGAATTATATATTTAAAGTTGGGATTAGATTGATTCATTACAAGGAATTGGTTCAATAACATTTTTATATACCCATAAATAATATATTAAATTAAAATCGAATTTTGGATTAATCTAACTTGACTGACTGCCCCTCATGAATTAAAAGGATATTTAACAGTAATCTTGAATTTTTTTATCATTTCTTGTAATCATAATCACTGCTATAAAGAGAATGATCCTTTTATGCCTATTGTTATTTGACTGATAATACATACATACTTCTATATAGCCATTATATCCGATTCAAAACAGATTGTTTACCATGGAAAAGAATTTTGACAGCTTAATAAAAATAGCGATACCGTACTCATTTTTTAACTTAATTATTTTTCCTAAAAATTAACGCAGATTGCATGCAATCTCCACCTGTTCAATAAAAAAAATAAGACAATGATTTTCTAGTTTTATCCTATTCATATTTTAATTTGTTATCATTTAACTAATGCAGCGACTTCTTTTATAATAAACTATCTATGGTTCTAACTTGCACGGTTTGGAAGTTTCATATTTTCTATGGTTGAAATATACATTTTTTGTACATAAAAAGTACAAAACTGGATTTCAATAATTTAGTATGAAAAATAGGACACCATGGTGGACTCTTATTTTTTTTAATATTTTAAAAATATTTAGCAAATTATCTTTGAGAAATCTCTTCTAAATATAAAGTTACCTAAGTTGTAAATTAACCAAACTTGAATGAACCAATTTTTATTTGTATTTGTTCGTTTGTTTTTAAGTTTGTTCGTATTCACGTTAGTTAAGAATTTCAAATTTATGTTCAAGCTCGGTTTGTATAAAATTATATGTATTCGTATTCGTATTCGTTCTTTTTAAATTAAATGAACTTATTTGCTAATATTAAGTGAACATGTTTTTGAACAAATTAAATATTTTTGTGAACAACTAAAAATCTATTCATGAATGATAAATAAATAAATTTAAACAAACAAAGAAACAAACAAATCAATATGTTTATTAGTTTAAAATATAAAATAATAAAACATAAATATTATTAATTATATTATAAATAAATTAAATAAAACATGAATAATAATTATATCGTAATAAAATAACAAACAAGTTTTAAATGAACTTTAAATGATTTATTTAACGAGCTTTAAATGATTTATAAGAAAACTTATTTGTGAACATAAATAAACAATTATTTAACTCGATAAACAAACATAAACGAATAGAAATTGTTATAAGCTATTTATCAAATGCTTGATTCATTTACAATCCTAAAGTTACTAACGTAAAAGAGATATGTTGCAAATTTATCATTGCTTAATCATTTTCATATGGTCATGGGAGGTGATGTGTTGGCACCATACTGAAAACTAACGGAAAATTTCAAAAAACATGTTTTTCATTTAGAAAAAGAGATCAATAGTTTAATGGACAAAAATAATTTAAAAAAAAAAGAAATGAAGGGTTAAAAGTTGTTAAGAAGGAAATAGTAAAGACTTAAATACCTTTATAAAATAATTTAAGAAATGAAAACAAAAAGGAATCGATCCTCACGAAAGGGATCAATCTTTTTTTTATATTGACTGGTCAAGAATATTTTCGTGGTCTAAAGTATCGTTCCATAATTAATGGATCAATCCACTTTGACATAGAATACTTTTCTCCAATTTTTGGAGGTTAATGGATTGATCCATTTTATGTAAATGGCAAATCAAAGGGGAATTCAGGATCAATCTTCTTCATTAAGGATCGACTCTTCTTACTCATATTTCATAAATCAACATCCACAAGCATAAGGAATCTAGCCTTAATGAAAAAAATGGTTTCAAGATGTTCATGTCATACTTATTGATAAAATGCATTAGATTTATAAGGGTATCAGGATTCAAAAAATGAAATACATTGATATCTTTAAGTTGACAACAATGTTATATACATTAATATAATACAAAAGTGTAACATATTTGAGATTTCTATATATAAGGTAAACACCTGAAATTCAAAAAAGTCTTAAGCGTAATAACATTGCATTCTATACATGTTATACAAAATGTAACGCACTAAGTATATAACAGAACACTAGATTCAATGAAACAGGCTAGATTTAGTTGCAACAATAACAAATAGCTTGAAGCTTCCAAACCATAATCTTTCTAAGGATTTGTACACTTATTTTAACTTTAAAATGATTGAACAATATGTTTTGCAAAGTATAAAAGACATAAAATTTAATAGCAATGTCTTATGTGTTATTTCACAAAATAAAAGAAAAAACTTTATGATTAATGCAATTAGATAAGCAAGTTTTTGCTATGCATAATAATGCAACATGTTTTTCATAAGACATGCTTATGAAACCCTTAAACATATATAAGAAATGCTTCAACAATACAAGTGTGACTATATGTAGATATAGCGCAACGATATGTACTATACAACTACATGCACATATGGAAAGGAAATGTATTCCTACATCTGACCTCATGCATAAAGAATCGTACGTATTTATTGAGTAAAAGATATAAAGATTTACAAGAAAATTTATGTAGTGGAAATAAAATTTCAAAGAAACAGTCATATGCCTTGAGGATCTTGGAATCGTGTTTACATATGATAATAAAAATTTCTAGCAATTAGAATCTTGAAGAATTGAGAATGTATCTCCTCAAAGACTTATAACTTGGAGGGAAAGATTCTTACAAAAAATATTCATTAAGAAAGATCACATTTAAAATCCTCCAAAATCATAAGTGCTTTAAGCATAACAAAATAAAAATTAGGTTACATTATCCCCATATAGTTGGCACCCCTATATAATATTTATAAGGAAGTTGTTTGATCAAAATCAAACACTCCTAGTCTAAGTAAAACTCCTTTACCTAAACCAATACTAGGTCAAGCTACTAACTAATAAGTGTCTAAGCCTAATCAAATATTAATTAGGCTTTGTTTATTTATGTTAAACTTTAGACCATGTCTAATTGGGTTTGCTCAAAACAAGGCCTATTAGATTAACTAGCTAAGGTTTTGGCCAACCCTAAATTTACATGCAAAAAATTTTAATTCTTTGTTAAATTTCTTGCATACGTAAAACAATTTTACTTCATTTAAATCTAATTAAATAATTATTCAATTCACCTCAACAAGTAAGAAACATAAATCAGCAGAGATCAAAATTAAGACAATCCTAATGACATGCCTATTATTAGACGTAACCTTAATCAGACAATCTTATATTTCTTACAACATTAAGACATCCTTAATTAAATTTCATAAATCTAATTTATGTCTTAAATAACCTTAATTGAACTAATTCAATTAAATTCTCCATAATATACCTTTTATTTAATTAAGTCCTGATTTTAGTCAACTAATCTATCCTATTATGTGACCCATTAGGTTTCCAAAATATTGGCAATGACTATAATTAATCTCTTTAATAATGTTCATAGATTAAGAGCAAGGTCTAATGACCCATCATGACTACCTAAATGTTCAAAAATCAATATGACCTCATCAAAACCTTTCAATGATGCTAGATAAAGTTTGAGCTTGGTGTAATATCTAGTCATGCTTCAGTCCGTATTTGAAAGTAGTGAATCCTTTTTGAATCACTCATCTAAGTTCATATGGTTCCATACCATGCCCAAAATCATCCTATTGTAGGCATCGATCCCTCCTTATGGACCTATTCAAATGAAATAAAAGTATGACACTTGAGATACAAGGTGATTTGTTATCAGAAGTTTGAGAACTAGTTAAATGAATGGCACATGTGAACATTTTTGTAGACACTTGGTACTAATACCAAATGGAGTTCTCATATGGGTCATGTCTAGTGAACTTGTTTCAACAAATAAGCCCCCATATGCAATCCAGGTATCCCTTATACTTCAACCTATGAGATCAGTTACTTACTTCATAACTAAGAAGGCCTAACACGTACTAGTCTTTAGGCATTGCTAATGCCCCGTTTTGGTAATATTGCCTATAAGTGGTTAGGTAAGATGGGTGGTACCAATCATATTTTGGCCAATCTTCTTAAACACAAGCAGGTCAGGCTTAGAGCACGTGAAACTCATCACTACCTCATAAAAGCATTAATAATATAACATGTTAAACAAAAACGTCATTTTCTTTGTAGTGTTGTCACACAACTACCCACTTAGAAGAGCCACTCGTTTTGTATTATTGTCACATAAGATAAGCATGCCACTCGAACATGGCTTTAATGCATTAGGATCCCATAATTATAACTCTTTATAATTTTTTTTTTTTGCAAGGCTTATATGTTCCATAGGCTTTTATCCAATTACTGGTTCATGATTATCAATCATGCTTTTAACATGAAGGAAAACCTTGTACCATTACAATGTAGTGATGGGTTTTCATTACTGATTATATGCCCCTAAGTCCCACTAATTAGTTCTAGGGACATTAACTAACATCTTTCACTTGCAGTATGTTATAACATGTCAAACACGAATCCAATAAGTCAAACTTGGTAGATAAAATTTCTATTCTTCTGTTTTTTCTCCTATTGGAATTAAATTGTCTGAATGAATCACACACTCAGGTTAACCTTAAATAGTCATTACAAAATGTCTAAAAGACTTAAAATTACCACTACCTTATTTTAGCTATGTGACATTGGTCACCTATTGGAGTTCATCTTTTGAGCCTCGTAAACAAACACAAAAGTTGACATATTAACCAAAGATATGTATGAAAAAGGTTCGGGAGTTATTTACATGCAAAGTGAGACATGTCTCATTCGCTACGCTTGTAAATTGGTACCTATTAATCACTCATTATGTTAATTCTTAATTAAAATTGGCTTTAATTTTTGAGTATATAATCATAATTTCTATATTTTGAAAATTTTAAATTAATATTATTTTTTAGGTTCCAAGTAAATTGGGTTTCTATTAATTTTGAAGATCAAAATATTTTTTGTACCCTTTTGAAGACCTAAAGGATTACAAAAGTTTTATTTCTCAAGAAAATAAAATAAATTCCTATTTGCTTATTTGAAGAGCGAATTCCTTTATTGAATATAATTGACAAGGTGACTTCCATATACTTGAAGCACATCTATGGATTATTTTAACTCGAGGATATTATCTTGGATTTCATGAAAAACATGTATTATATGTAATCAAATCATACTAGGTTTTTAAACATATAGCACCTAAAAGACTCTAAACGACATGCATTGACATGAAGATTCTTGCATGACCCTAATGGACATTTATTAACATGAAGGTTCACATATGCTCCTAGAATTGATTTTAAGGTACTATTACCAAAAATTACTCTAACGAATATGTTTTGACATGAAGGTTCGCACATAATCCTAGACTCGATTTTAAGTTATTATTATCAAAATACTTCAAATGAACATGCTTCAACATGAAGGTTCCCACATAACCCTAATGGCATGTGTCAACATAGAGGTCCCCACATGATCTTAAGGACTCAGTTCCAAGGTAATATCACCTAAATACCCCTAAGAGACATGTTTAGACATGATAATTCTTACATGGTCCTAAGGACTTGATTTTAATGTAGTATTAATTAAATTAATGAATTTCTTTTGACATGAAACTTCTCACATGCTTCTATACCGATAAAAATCTCTAAAATAACCTTAGATTATCCAAACAATTCTAAATGGTCTTAAAATGCATAGAAACTGCTAAATAGTCCCTAAATTATGAAAATAACCTGTACGGTCCTAAAATGCAAAGAAATTACTCAATGGTCCCTAATGTGCATGAAATAGCCTAAAAGACCTTAAAATGCATGAAAATGTTAGAATGGTGCAAAAATGCATAAAATTACAAAATAGTTCCTTAAACATAGAAAATGACTAAAATGGCCTAAAATGAATGAAATTACATAAATGATCCTATGTCACTACCAATTACTCGAATGACACTAAAATGCATGAAATTACATAAAAGGTCTTAAATCATGATAAATTACTAAAATAACCTTAAAATGCATGAAATGACATAATGGTCCCTAAATCATGGAAAATGACTAAATAGTGCTAGAATGCATGAAATTACATAATAGTAACTAGGATGCATGGAATTATATAGTAATCTTTAAAAATATATGGGATGACATAAAGATCCTTAAAATGCATGAAATGACCAAAAAGTTTATATATCTTAGAAAATGACTTCAATATCTCTAAAATGCATGAAATGAAATAATAGTTTCTAAAATGCATAAAACCATAGCGAAAAAATTATCGACTAATCTTTTTAAGTTTCTATCACTCCTAAAATGCATTCACAAACATCTTTTTCCTAACAAACATACAAATATGGCATCACACATGATTTTCATGCACAAAATATCTCATCATCATCATGAACATACATAAATAAACTAATATACATGATGATGTGGCCATAATTATAATATTTTCATAGAAAATGACTGGGAATGTGAATCATGACCATAATATATGAAAATGTCATAAAATGCATGCAACATAAATAAAATGAGAAACCTAACATTTGGTAGCTAACAATGGCAAGAACAAGGCAAACAACATGATGGCAACAATCGTAAATCATGCAAAGTTATTTGAAATTTATAAAAGACAAGTTTTCTTGATGAAAAGTTGATTTTTAAGAAAATTTTAAGAAAAATTAGCAAAGAAAACCAAAATAAAATATTTGAAGATCATAGCTCAAGATTTGGCTATAAACATAGTTTTTACATATTTAAGTCAAATATCACCTAAGCATGGTTATGGATCCTCAAGCTCAAATAAAAGGAAAAAAGAAATGAGAAAAACAAAATAAAAAATAAGGAAAGAAACCATATTGGATTAGACTTAATAAAATCTTTTTTTTTATTTTTATTATTTATTATTTTTTTATTTTATTTTTCATTTCTTTTAGCCTAGAACTAGCTATCTCCCAACTTTGGACTTCTAAGGGGATTAAAAGCCTTCTTTGGTTGATCACCTCTTATCCCCATGCATTGCCACTTATTTCTTGGTTGCACAACTATGTTTGCTTGCAAGTAATCCCTCTACACTACTAGGTGGCCTAATCAAAAGCTTAAATCCTCCTAAATAAGGCATGGTTTCAAATGAGTTTGGTGGATAAACTCTGCTATATGTCTTTCAGAAGGAAACCCCACCTAAAGTAGCGATATCTTAGTTTCATGCAAGAAAGATCTCTTAACTCTAACCTAAAATAGCATCCATTGAAATTTAGCTAAACTAGACTTAAAATGGTCCGAAAATAACCAAACTAGATGCCATTTAGCTCCCAAACATAATTAGAACATTAAACTCTTCTACGCTAAGCATATTCAAGCTTTAATGGCTTAAGCTAAATAAGTACTTCTCATGCTCATGTTTTAATGTGAAAATATTGGTTAAAAGCCTGTTTCATGGTTATGAAGTGATCCAAGGCCATTAGGAAGCTGAAATGTAAGAAAACTTAGATGAAAACTCTTGTTTATGGTGAAAAATACCATGCAATATTGATACATATGGTGTTTATATCAATACAACTGCTTCTCAGAACAAAAAACCTAAAAATCTTATCATCGTATCAATACGAGACACATAATATCGATACAATAAGTAATTGTATTGATATAATACACCCTGCATCAATACAACTACTACATTTTTGCTTAAAATGATCAAAATTCAATGATGCGTCCATATAGCTTTTTGTATTTCATGAAAGTGACTTTTTTTTCCACATTCTAAGGGTTTTCAATTGATTAATTTGGTCCCTAGGCATTTTTAACTTTTCTTTTTTTCTCCTGTATTGTGTCGCTTAGTGCTTGGTGATATGGTGCTTGACAATCAAGTAATTTTTTATTTTTATCATTTTTACTAGATTTTGACCTTTCATTTTAGTCCTTTGATATTAGAAATCGATTAGGTAGAAAGATGAGTGCATTTCATCTAAAGTCTCAGATTAAGCATGGTTTGCTTAAAAGAGACTCAGACAAAATTAGGTGTTTACACATTAGAGTCAATCATATTTCTTAAGTACAACTAAGAGAACCACCTTTTTCATATGTGATAATTTTTATTACCAAAGTCATTAAACCTTTTTAGATCATAATGAGACCCTAATTCCAATTATATGGCTCATTTGTTACTTCAACAATTATAGGAAATTATTCTTAGCTTAAAGGCTAATGATCTAAATACAAATATTTTTATGAGCCTTAACAAAAATGTTTGTTTACAACCTTTAGGTTATAAACATGTAATCCCCTCAAGTTTGGAAAGTTTCTAAGAGATTGCACTTTTAACATCACAGCTATTTACCATTATGCAGTGTTCTTTAACATTTATTGAGGTAAGACATCCTTTCACTAAATCTTACATGTGTACAATTATAAGAAATTGGATTCAAAAACTATTTTTAAATCCCATAAATTTTAAGCCATGTAATATCCTTAAAACTATTGCAAATGTATATTTAAGAATAATGAGACTATGACATAGAAAGAATTCTATGTTTAATGATTTATTCAAAAAAGAATGAATCTAAGCATGGCATTGAATGCCAACAACCATTTTTAATTGGAACATAATTGCCAAAACAAACATCTAATGTTTTCAAATAAATCACGATCATATTTCATAAAACGCTAATCAAGAAAGCAAGCTTTGATCAATGTTAATAAGGTTACCATTCTTATGGTTTATTGCATTATTCGTTTCATTTGGTTCTTTCAATATGTCACACATATTTAAGTGCCAACATCAAGGTATCGTATATGAAGATAAGTGAATCAATTTGAAAACATCTCTAATTACGAAATTTTTGTAAGCTTTCTACTTTGATCATATCAAAGTGTTACTTTATTTATCTAATTGTCCATAATTTTGGCATATTACTTATTGGCTTTGTACTTTTTCACAAGAAAATATAGGGACAATTCATAGATTTTATTTATGACCTATTTTACGTGCTCAAGATTTGAAATACATCTTATCATATGGGGCCTAATTAGGTTACCTTTTGACATCTTGCTTTAGAATAATTTCTTAGGCATGTTAAACTTCTCATTGTGATAATCCTCATTGAATAATTCTATAAGGTTTTGAATGACTTCATTAAGCATTAATAGCCACTTACTTTTGTGGAGTTTAGGCATTATACTACTTTATGATTATCATTCATGCTACTAACATGAAGGAAAACCTTGTATCAGTAAATTAAGAGATCAGCTTGCATTATTAACTTTTATATGCCTTATCCAAGCTAATTAGTTCTAAGACATATACTAATAGTTGAAGCCAAAGTATTGATACCTTATCATAAGGTATAAATACTTAGTTAATTCTTTATGTTTTACACACCTTTGCTCCCTATCACCTTACTTTAGATTAAAATGATAGATATTAGATCCACGCTTAGGCATATGGCCTTGGTGATGTCTTGAAATGCTTATAGGGAAAGTTGGACGAAAATAGGCATCTACAATTATCATTACTAATTTTTTAATACATATTTTATAGCATGTTTATCCAACTTACTAACTCTTCATCTTATTCTTTCAATTTTTTTTACTTTTTAAATTTTGACATTTATATCTTCTAAGCTTAGTTTTGACAAGATATAGTGTTTCCAAGTTCTTATATGTTAGCTATATTAGCTTTAAATTAATCTTGGTTTTGATATAAATAAAACTTAAGCATAATTAGCTTGTGTTTAAATATTTTCAACTTAGTATTTTTCTGTAAATTATTTTGAATACACCTTGAAAAATACTTGAATATGTGTTTTATGTCCTTTAAACACTGGAAACTGTGTTTCTAATGCATAAATTTGTATAAAACATTTTTTGGATAAGTTTTATATATTTTAAAGTTATGAAAAACCTTTCAGAGATGATTTCTATACGAATGTATCGATACACTAAGTATGTATTAATATAGTGTTAATAGCTAAATTGTCGTAAAACCCTCATTTGTATCAATACACTCTAAATTGTATCCATATAATTCATGATTCTATCAATACACTAGGCTCCAACAACTAGTTTTATAAGGAATGTATTAATACAATAGTTTATTTATCGATGCAATGATGTAGGAAGGAACGAAAATCACTCACATAAAGTTTCCAATGGCTTTATTCCTTCTTCAAACATCCCCAACGGTTATATTCATGTTCAAGGCTACAAATAAGCCTCTCCAACACCTCTAACAAGATGAAGAATTAAGAGAAAGGGCTTGGAGTCTTCATCATTTTGATCATTTTCTAAAATAGTTCAAATTGTATAGGATTAACTATTCTTTTTATTGTATTCTTCATTTTATATCTTTAGATACATTTATCCTTAGTGCCTAAAACTCTTGTAAACACCTAGCCTTTAAAGGATTTATTTGTTTGCACTTTAACCCTTATATTAAAAGAGACGTTACTACTTAGCCATCAAAAGTATAGAGGTTGCTATCTTAGCCTATAAGGAGTGAAAATGTTATACCTTGTCCTTGAAATGTAGACAATTCAAATTAGTGAATTGGGGAAATCTGAGGCAAGTGAGGCTAAGGTAAAGGATGTAGGCAATTAAGGTTGTACCTCTCTAAATACTTATGTTTCCTTTTCCCTGACATTTTAGTTGTTTTTGTTATTCATTAACTTACACTCTAATGTTTATTATTTAGATTTATCAATTTTATTTATCAAAGTTTTAATTTGCAAAAGGATTTTAAAAACTCAATTCACCTCATTTTGATTTCATTCACTATAAAGTTTAACAATTGGTATCAAAGCCTTGATCTCATTTTTGTAGGTTTAAACACCTCATGCAATGATCTGTAAAAGACTAAGGAATGTGGTAACTGGTGATATGTTTGATATAGGCCAAGAGGGACATTCAATTGTAAGCCCTTTATTCTTTAATGGTGAAGATTATGCTTATTGAAAGATGATAATAAGGCTATTTATTCGTGTCAATGATTTTTAAGTTTGAAAGACAATCATTAATGGCCCACTTATTACAACAAAGAGGACAGATGATCTTGAAGTCCCAAAAAAAAGAGAAATAGGATAAAAAAGATAAGGCCATGCACACACTTTTTGTTGCATTAGGCTATAATAAGTATAACATTATCATTGTATGATAATGCGATGAGATAAGGGACAAGTTGGCTATCATATATGAATAATCAATCAAGTCAAGGAGTCTAAGATTATTATGCTTTCTCTTAACTATGAAATATTCAAGATGAAATTTGTCAATGGCTTAGAAGGTCTTGGAAATGTGTATCCCAACAAGGAAATGGTCAAGAAAATTCTTAAGACCCTTTTACAGTTTTAGGAAGCTAAGATGACTACTATTGAAGAGACAAAGAATCTCAGTGTCCTTACTTTAAATGAGCTTATCGAATCACTCCTTACCTATGAAATAAAGATAAATCATGGAAAAGAGAACCTAAGGAAAGTTAAAGTTACTTGGAAAGCTTCCGTGAGTGAGACAGAAAAAGATGATAATGGTGATGGCAAAAATATGGATAAGGGCAAATCATCTAAATTACATGAAGATGGATAAGGGTAAATCATCTTAATTACTAAGGTTAAAAATATAGTATGCTATAATTATACAAACCAGGCCATGTCAAGTTAACATGACAATTTGTGAAAAGTCAATTTTGATTTGAAAATGAAAATTGAAAGTTTAGAAAAAGAAAAGAAAATCATTTTAGACAAATCTTTTCAAGTTAATATGACCAAATGCTCATATTGCAATTATCATGGTTATAGTGCATATACTTGTCCTATTACAAAAAAGAGACAATTTAAAATTAGGCAAGTATAAGTTCCTAAGGGAACAAGAGGCTTTGGGACCAAACTTTAAGGATCCAAAGCAATTTTGGTACCCAAATGCAAGTGAAAGTCTCTTATTGGTATTTCAAAGCAATAAAGAGGAAAGCAATACATTTGAATGCTTTAGACTCATAAGGAAGTATGACGGGTAACCTTTAAGCCTTAAGCTTATTTTTATCATATATGGCTACTTATTCATGTTATATGATATATATATATATATATATGTTTATATATGATTTCTTAAATGAAAAATAATTTTATTACTTTAATTGTAAAATGTTTTATTGAAAATTCATGTTTTGCATTTTGAGTGATTATGAGCTTAATTGTATATGCATTTGATGATTTGGTGTTTAATGATGAAATGCGAGATTGATTTGTGAAATAATGTTATGAAGTGTGAACTGAAGCATGAACTCAAGCATGATTTGGGAATAAAAAACTTGATTTTGATAAATTTCATGTTTTGGCTTGTTAACAAGCTCTAATGCATGACTAATAGTATGCATATATCTTTAGGAGGAGCATCTAGAGCTTACTTATATGAATTGATGCCATGAATATGCATTAGTAAGTCTCTAAGTCTCTTTAATGCTTGAAGTTTAATTATGCTTGCATGAGACTTGGGATGTTTGATTGTGTTGTAAGTTCATTTTTAATAGCTTTAACAAGTTTGGTATACATTGAACATATTTATAAACTTGTACATACGTGGTTTGAATGCAAATTTCTTATTTTAAGACTTTTAGTTGCATATTACTTGAATTTAAGTTGCTTATGTGACCAAATATGCAAATTCATTCAAAATTTGTTCTAAAAGTTGTTTTAATTCAAACTTTTGATCATTCATATATGTTTCAAATGTTTAAAATCAAAATTATTACATTAGAACATCAAATCATGGGTTTTAGAAAGCAAAATTGCATGTTTTTCCAAGTAATTTTTTAGAAAACTAAAAAAATGCATCGATACAGCATTCTTTGTGTCAATAAAATGTTCATGGAAACCCAAAAAACCTAAAATATTCTAGATTTATCAATACGATACCATCTATATTGATGCAATCATTGTGTTTTGATCAATTTCATGCTACTTTGTTCTAAAATGCAAAATGGGTCTCCTTAGTAGGTTTTCACTTAAAATGCTTCATTTTTTATGATTCTTAAACCTTAAAGAACATCATTTCATAGCTTATCACATGCTTGAGCATCATATTTAATTAATTGATGTGTTTTTCAAAAATTAAGTGCATAACTTGTATGATTAATTGCTTATATTGCTTCACGATGCTCAAAAATGCAAAATTTTTTATGCATCATTGTTTTTATGCCTTCATGAACATATTTTCTAGCATTATGACAATTGGTACCATATATACTTAACGATTTTCATTTATTAATACTTGATATCATTAGTTTCAAAATCTTATTAAGCTCATTAAACATTTTTTAACAAATTGTTAAGCTCATTGAATATGTTTCTATATATGAAAATTGACTCTTAGAATTACTAATGCTTATAATTTGCGAAGATGTCTGTTATTAAGGTCTTTGTAAAGTTCATAAAGATAAAGTCTTTTTGCATAGCAAAATAAGCAAACAAAGCACACCACCTCTTCATAGCAAGCCAAAATTATAAAAGCTTACTTAAATACTTAGACATGATTTTCAAGTCCAAATAAGTATATCTACAATGCTTGGTAAGCTTAAGGTATCTACTATACTAATGCTATTCAATTATTTCCTTTAACACTAAGTTTGGTGACATTTATGAGTCAATTATGTACAATTGGTATCTTTATATGTCTAGTATGCTTGAAATGTTTGTTAAGAAGAATCTTTGAACATGATCTTAAGTTAAGTATTTTGATATCTTTTGCTTTAACAATTGATATCCTAGATCTTAATTATGCCTTAACTTATGGATTAAAATGATCACTTTTTATGCATGTTCATTGACTGAATTATCATTTAAATGATTTTATTGGCATATCATAAATGAGAAAATGATTTTCAAATCCATTGAATTTTGTTGTGATTTACTTAAATCTTTTTTAACTTTTGATATGGTTACTTGAATGATTATGAGTAGTAGACATATACACTAAAAATTCAACATCAATTATGCATGTAGACAATAATTGGATTAATATTTCTTGATATCCTTTAACAATTGGTTTTTTTTGTCACCCATAATCTCATATATGCTTAAATGTTTACATAAGAATACATAAATTGTATAAATTACAAATTGGAATTAAATACATACATTTTCTCCACAATTGATATAATGCACTTACATGATACATAATTGGTATACCTCTTTGAAATCTTGTTGGAATTAGGCCCTTAAGTTTGAATTAATCTTCATTTTTGATACAACAAAAATGGAAAGAATTTTAAGGTAATTTGCTTGTGCTTTATATATATATATGCTAGCAAATAGAAAGATTTCACATATGCTTATATTATTTATATCAAAGATTTCACATATGCTTATATTATTTATATCACATGAAATCTTTGTATCTTATGTCATTGATCATATAGCTAAGTATGACCAAAAATAACATTGCCAAGTTTTTTAAAAATCCTTTATAATCCTTAAAATATTTTGATAATGCTTTAATTAAGGAGAAAATTTTTAAATGATTAAAGAGGAGCTTTATAAGCAAATTCATCTTAAGTTTGTTATATCAAAGAAAGGGAGATTGTTAGCTGTATTATCTTTGAATTAATTTCAGTTTTGATATAACTAGAACTTAAGCTTAATTAGCTTGTGTTAAATATTTTTAACTTGGTATTTTTTCATGAATTATTTTAAATAACCTTGAAAAGTCTTAAACACTCAAAATGTGTTTCTAATGCATATGTTTGCATAAAACATTTTTTTGATACGTTTTGTATGTCTTAAAGTCATGAAAGAACCTTTAAAGATGATTTCTATATGAATGTATCAACACAGTAGGTGTATCTATCAATATAATGCTTAGCAGTAGCCAAACTTTTAGAAAACCCTTATCCGTATTGATACACTCCAAATCATATCGATATATTTCATGATTGTATTGGTACACCTCAAAATGTCTCAATATATTGGGCTTTAACATCTCATTTTTTAAGCAATGTATCGAAACACCATTTTATGTATCGATACAATGATGTGGGAAGGATTGGAAATCACTCAAATGAAATCTCCAATGGCTCAATTTCTTCATCAAACATCCTCAATAGCTATATCAATGTTCAAGGTTATAAATGAGCCTTTCCAATACCTCCAACAAAACGATGAACTAAGAAAAAGAACTTAAAATCATATCCTTCATCATTTCAATCATTTTCTAAAGTAGTTCACAGTTGTATAGGATTAATTCTTCCTATCTTTGTATTCTTCATTTTGTATCCTTAGATACATTTATCGTTAGTGCCCAAAACTCTTTTAAACACCTAGCCTTTAGAGCTTTTATTTGTTTGCACTTTAATGTTTATGTTGAAGGGAAGGTTACCACTTAGCCATCAAAAGTAAACAGATTGCTATCTTAGCCTTAGAAAGATGGAGAAGGTAAAGGTTACTATCTTAATCTAGAAAGATAGTGAGTGTAAAGGTTATACCTTATCCTTGAAAGGTAAACAATTCAAATCAGTGAATTAAGAAAATCTGAAGTAAGTGAAGCTGAGGTAGAAGACATATGTAATTGAGGCCGAACCTCTCTAAATCCTTGTGTTTGCTTCTCTTTCCCTAACTCTTTAATTACTTTTGTTATTCATTAACTTGCACTCCAAAGCTTATGCTTTAACCTCTTTTTTTTTTAATTTCATTTACTAATTTACAAAAAGATTTTGAGCAATCAATTCATCCCTTCTTGATTTCATTAACCACAAAGTCTAACCTTATCTATCTTTTATCTTTGTATAGCTTTGAATATGAGCAATTTGATATTATTTTTAGTCTATTTATGAGTTAGTTTTGTTTTTTTGATCAAGGTGTAATATCTAATTTTTTGAGAGATGAAGTTTTTTAAGTTATAAGATTAGAGATGTAGAGTTTTAATTTTTGATTTAATAGGTTATTTTTTACATTGCCTATCTATGGGATTCATCTTTTAAGTATGCAGCATTGTTACATCCTAATACTTGGGTTTAAGGTGTGACAATAACTTTTGTGATTCAATAGAACTAGGTCTAAAGATATTTTACCACTTTCTTATGCGATATGAAGGCTTTAGTAAGAACATCAAGATTGATAGGTGGTTTATAACCAAAGACTACATTAGTAATAGTGATACCAACAATGGCATTAGCTTTCCTAATATTTAATTAGAAGTGAATGAGACTGGTAAGGAAAACAAACATAACTCTTATCTTCAAGACTTTGGTGATGAAACAATTTTTTGGATTTGGATGTCATAAAACCAACTTAAAGTTTACCATTTACCATAACTAGGATCTATGGGCCATTAGGGTGTGTATAAGGATGGTTTAGGCCATCATAAGGTGTTTAATTAATTCAAATGAAGGATATGCCAAATATGTTAATCTTGATATTCAGTTAACAATGATAGAAGTGAATCTTGATCCCACTACATTTGATGTGTTTCTTGCTCTGAAGTCATTTGCAATGACAAGCTTTAGGTCATTGTAGAACTTCCCATTTATAGAACTAAATGAAAATAAAATGATGTTAGTTATATGAGTGCTAGCAAAAGGTAGTGTACAAAGTTAGCATGACGAAAACATTTTTTCTTAGTTGAATGTCTTTAGTTCAAGCTTGGCATAATAAACAACATAAACTAAATACAAAAAAGCATGCTTAGTGCCATAAGGGTAATGCTTTCAAAAGCCTTGGAGAAAGTTAAGTTTTGAGGTAAAAGCTAATGTGGACGCCAAAGCTAAGAGGAAAAAGTTACAAGGAAGTTGTTCACTCTTTTAATGTCAAATCACTTTGCTATATAATTCTAGTACATTTTGCTATTTGCTTGGTAGAAGGGTGAAAAAGTTTGCTAGGCATACAATTACTAATTACAGATGAGGATATAATACAGTGCTCTTTATTTTCTCTATTTGAAGAAGATGCAAACTTGCATGCCTTGATGGTTACCTATTTTATATTTTAAGGATAAATATATACACACATACATACATAGTTAATTCCTTTAATTTTGTTGATTTTAATTTTTGTTTTTAGTTTAAGCCTATAATTCTTAGTTCTTTATTCTATATTCATCTAGCATAATTCTTTGAATCCATGACCTTAAGGCTACTCTTAGTTTAATATTTTGCCCTATATAAATCATAATTTATAACATTCTAAGGTTTGTTTTATTTGCTTTATGTTCTAGCTTTACCTAACTCAACTGATTTATCCTAAAGTGTCCTTTAAAGCCTTTAGAATCTTAAAGTGTCAGTCTTGTCAATTCTAGCTCATTTGGTATTCTAAGTTGTAAATATATCGTTGAAAATAGTTTATGAACATCATTTAAAGCTCTTACTATGTATATTAGAGATTTAGAGTTTTCATGCTTAATAAGATTTGTTTTATGGAAAGTTAATGTTTTTGTTTGAGATCTAACAATGAGATTTTTGAAATGCTATGAACTATTATATGAATTATACAAGAAAGCTATACTTTTGACCTTTTTTGTACATTAATAAACTTTTATTTAATATGCCCATTTGAATTTGACTAGCAGTATTTTAATCAATACGATTCATTAATGGTAGTTTAGACTCATTTAGAGCGCAAGTGAGGAATATGTCTATAGACCTTTAACTAGTAAGTAGCATTTTTTATGCGACTTTGACTCGATTATATGCATTAACAAGAATTTAAACTTCATTAAATTCTTAAAAAAATGAATTATATATATTATATTACTATATGCTTAGAGCCAATCAGCTTAGATGAGGCATAAATTAGTTAATAATGCAAAGCAATAACATAGTTCAGTGATGTAAGGTTTTCTTTCATGCTAGTAGAATGATTGATAGTCATTAACTACTAATTGGATGAAGCCTATGGAAAACCTTTGGCTTTATGAAAGAATTGTAATAAGTTACAATTATGAGATCCTTATGCATTAAGTTTGTGCTCCTCAAACATTTCATAATCATTTTATTACCAAGACGAGGTATTTACAATGCTAAAAGACTAGCATTCTTTACGCTTTTTTTCTTATAAAGTAAGCAATCGATCTTATAGGTTAAAGTATATAGGATATTTAGAATGGCATATGAGTGCTTGTTTTATGAAAACAAGTTCACTGAACATGGCTTGTATGAGAACTCCATTTGGTATTGTCAATAAATGTTTATGGAAATATTCTCACTTGTTAATCATGTAACTAGTCCTCTGACATGTAATGGCAGGTCATCATGTATAAGGAATGTCATACTTTGACTGCATTACGAATAGTTCTGTAATTGATAAATGCCTATGGCAGGGCAGTTTTAGGTGCAGTTTTAGGTGTGACATGAAGCATATGAAGATGGATAAGTGATCTAAAGAGGATTTACTGCTCTAAGTGACATAAGAGACATATCTCATAAGCTCTTAGCTTTGGTTAACTTAATAAAGTCATTGGCCAACACATGATGAATTTGGAAAAGATTATTTCTCTAAATTGACAAGGTTAACCATAAGCTGAAAAAGCAAATATGAATTCATACATAAGTAGACACTGTACCATGCTCATGGTCTTTTTGGGATATTAGGTGAAAAGATTAAATTACACAACAAGGCTAATTATTGAAAGGTTTTTTCGAGGTCATATTAACTCTTAAACATTTAGGTGGTTATGATAGGTTACTAGATCCTACACTTGATCTATGAATATAATTAATTAGATTTATATATTCATTGCCAACATGTTGGGAGCTTAATGCGTCATACATAATAAGATAATTTGTTAGATTAAAATCGAGATTTAATTAAATATGACTTAATTAACTAAAAAGTATAATGAAAAGAACTTAAGTGATAGTTCAATTAAGTATTATTAAAGATATAAATTAGATTTGTGAAATCTAATAAGATATGTCTTAATGTGGTTGTAAAGATAAGAAAGTGTTATCAAGATCATGTCTTATAGCAAGCACATAGATAGAGATATCTTAGTTCTCGATTGGATAATTATTTCTAACAAATTAAATAATCATTTGATAATTATTTAATAAGATTTACATAAAGTAAAATTGTTTTACTTAGGTGAGAAATTTAATTAAGAGTTAAATGTTCCTATACGTAAATAGGGGTTGGCCTAAAAACCCTAATTATTAGGTCAAATAAGCATTTTTTTGAACAAATCCTATTTGGACTTAATATGCATTAGGCACAATAGTGTAGGCCCTATTGTTGTTGGATTAGGCCAAGATATTAAATAGTTAATGCTTTGGCCTAATCCTAAATGGACTAGGTAAAAAAGTTTTACCTGGAGCCTTATGAAAACACCCAAGGTGGCACCACACTATAGGTTTGGTAAGAATGGGCTTATTTAACTCATTAGTTAATCCTAACCCAATTTTAGTTGCATAAATGTAAATTTATAAGTGTTTTAAGGTGGCTAATATACATTTTGGCTATCAAAAAACTTAAGTGCCATTCTCCTCACATCCTTAAACTAGGTTGGCGAAAACCCTAGCTTTCACTTATGCTTTATGTGTAACTTCTATGTTTGATGATCTAAAATTGTTCTTGATCTAGAAAAAATAAAAAAAATTATTTTCCAGCATAAAAGAGAGTAGGCACCACCCATAGAAAGCAAAATATTCCCTTTGCCATATCCCTACGGCCTCATTGCAACCCTATCTTATAGCATTAAAACTTCTCTATGGCTTTTTAAAACTATTTTTAGTTATGTGAAAATGAAAGTGATTGCAACCTACTTTTTGGTTAAGGCTTTTGAAGTCTTCTTGCTAGAACCAAAAACCACTAGACCTTATAAAAGCTCTAATAAAAATCAATGTGTATCACTATTAAAGGCAAGACGGTTATGCACTTATGGCCTCAAAGAGAGATCAAAGTAACCAAGCCATGGCAATGATCATGCAAGCATCAACACACTTAGAGTTATAGGTCTATAAGTAGCTTAGATCTCTATCAGATATATGCTTTAAATTGCCAAAATAGACCACATGTTCATTTCTGCCTAAGATCCTAAAGAAAGTTAGGTATTTCTTTATTTAATTTAGTTGTGCATGTTTAATTTAGATTAAATATTTTATGTTCTTTTCAATAAGCATGACCTCAGAGTTTTCCTTCATATTCTCCAATGACTACTTTTATCTATGCTAGTTTTGTTTCTTTATTTTATATTCACCAAGAATATTTTAAGCGTAAGCCTCTACCTCTTCACCTTATTTGTTAAATAAATCGAACTAAGGCTTAATTCTTCCTTAATACCCTTGAGTAACCTTTTACTCTAATACCAACTTATCACTTATGGCCATTACCTTCTCCCCATAAAGTTAAATTATTGGGAAGTGCAACACCTATGCTTATCCAATGCAGGATGGAGATACCGTGCTTACCTTTTCTGAGAATTTGGCATGACATTTTGCCCAATGTAGTTTCATGATGCCTTCATCATAATGAACCCACCCTATTTATCTTCTCTTTCGGTGCTTGGTTTCATATCACTAACCCAACTTGTTTAACTTTCATTTAAGGTGCTTGGCAAGGCATCAAGACTGGTCTACCCTACCTAACCTCATAAGGGCATTTTGTGGGAAATTAAACAATTAAGGTTAGCTTTGATACCAATTGTTATGTATGTAGGATTAAAGTTAACCTACATATGGCTTCAAGCTTGAAATGTTTGTCAAAGTATGCTAAAATTAGCCAATGAACCCTTAGAGAAGTGTTATGTGTGCTACAAAGCCTATACTTAGCAAATAAATGGAGCACTAGTGTAATTTGGGAGAATATTAACTTTTATTATTGCTTAACTCTCTTATGTACAAATAGAGTGTAAGGGTGACCTTTTACTTATAAGCAACTCCTTCTTAAAATGTGGGGCCAATAATAAGCCAAGCATGTGGCCAATACACCATCTAAAAGGATCCTAGTTTAAAAGCAATTGGGTTTTAGAGCACTTTGGTCAAAACCTACATCCAAGAACTTTTAGAGTGCTCCATAAAAGTCAAACTTATTTGAGGTCCTTTAGAGACTTATATGGGCTTTCAGAGCTTGGATGCCTTTTTGTTATGCTTGGAGGGTTCTAGAAAGTTTGAAACAAGATATTGGGCCTAGAGAAGTATGGAGCTATTTGAGGCCTTTCAAATCTTTCTAATGTAGGGATGACACCTTGAGGGCCCTAGGTGTGTTAGTAGAAGCTGGAACCCATACCCTATGTTGTTATGAGCAATCCTTGTATGTGTTGCTCTCAAGCATGCACAGATGTTTCTCTTGGGTGGGTGTGAGCATGCAATGGTGTTCTTTCACACTTGATCGAGTGACACCATCATCGCTTTTTCTTTACATGGAACTAGTTAGTTAGATCCTTGAATTGCCATAATGCATTGGCTACCTTATAACTAGCCTCATTGTTGGGTAGTCTTTTTTATTAGACTAGATACTTGTGCTTTGGCCTATAGTTTTTCCATCGAACAAACCTGTTTACCAAGATGCATTGCACCTTTTTATCATAAGAAGCCCTCACCTCTATGGCTGCTCATTATAATTCCCCTCATGTAGAAGCACCTTGGTCTTCACAAAAAATTTTGATCATGCTCATGTGAAAATAAGGTGTATCCTGAGCATTGGCTATAGCTCAAGATAGTAGGCCACCTTGCCAACTCATTTAAGAATTTGAAAAAGACACTTGTATTTGTGAGTAAGCCCTTTGTGCTTGCTCATGTACATAGCACCGAGTGTGGTGGAAAGCACTAAGTCCTCAACTTGGTACAACATGTTTTATCGCTTCTTGTTAGCCATTTTTTCAATCTCTAACTACCTTATGCATACACACTTAGGCTAGATCAATTTACTTCTACCAAGCCTTGAAAAACTTATATCTTGCTATGTTATGTCCTATGTATCTTTCTACAACATTTATAGGAGTCATTTAGGGTTTCTTTTTCCAAAATGAAGAACAAAAGCCTTGTTTAACAAAATGCAATTGGTAATAATAAGACAAACAAGAACAAGTTAACCCTATAGAAACAAAATGAAACCAACAATAGAAAAAACTAAAGATGGTAATTGGGCAGGCTTAGGTTAGGTCATTTCGGGTTTAGGCTTTTTTCAGGTCATTTCAGGTTCAGACTATTTTGAACTCGAGTGTGATATTTTTACATAATTTAAATATTTATGTCTAAAAATAATTATTATTTTACTATCATTTTAAAATAAGCTTTATCCAACTTATAAGTAAAAATTTTAATTTAATAAAAAATTTTTATTAAATAATTTAATTTTATAATAAATCAATAAAATAAAGTTTAATTTAAATTACTTTATTTTCACATGTTTAATTTTTCATTAACCTTAAAAAATAAATAAATTTATTTACTAAATTTTTAAATTGTTATTATAAAATTTTATACTATTAATATGATTTATCAAATTTATAAGTAAAAATTTTAGTTTCCTTTAAAATTTTGTTAAATAAAATTTGTTTGATAATAAATAAAAAACTTTTTAAGCTTTCATTAACCTGCTTTATTTTTAAATTTCTAATTCGTTAGTAGTAATAAGTAAATAAATTTATTTGATGAATAGAGAAAGTTAAAATTTACATTACATTTTTTGATTTTTTTTTTTTTGCTTTTAATTATACATTAATAACATTAAAAAAATTTATGTTAATCTGATATGATTTACACATGGAACAAACTTCATATATTAATAAAAATTTCATTAATGACACTTTATTAATTTTATTTATTTATAGAATATAAAATTATATGCTTAAAAATTCATAAAACAACTAGAATTCACATGTGAGCGTGATACACGTGACAACAAATGCTAGTATTTTTAAGTAAATTTATAAAATGATATTTTTAATTAGATATTCATATTAAAATCAATATTTGTTAGCCAAAAGGATATAAAATGAATTTGTTCTATTAAATCAATTTGTTAAATAATTATGACAAAAATTAGTAAAATTGATAATTAAAGTTTTTACTTTATAAAAATATTTAATTATAATTTAATCATCCTTCATTTTAATTTTAAATTCATATTTGAGTTTAAGTTTGTTTTTGAGGTTGGAATCGTTTTGGGCTAGAGATAATTTGGATTAAGGTTTTCTTTGATGCAAATTTTTTACTTTTTCAATCAAATTAAATTAAATTTAAATATAAATTTAAAATATTTAAGATTAATTTTTAAGTTTAAATTCAATTTATCAGAAAATTAACAAGTAGACAAACACAGGATACAGCAAGAAACAATGGCAGACAATGCTAGGTTTTAGGCCCCACTTGTGAGAAAGAACTCATACTAGAGGCATGCCAATTAACTTCCATTTAGTCAATACACCTCTCTTATATTGCGACAGAAAAGCATCACTTTTGAGACACCTATTATGTCTTCTTTGATTTATTTCGTTCAAATTTGATGAGAAAGTCGGCAACATCCAACTAGAATGTCCGCGGCCGACTAAATATTCCAAATTTTCTATTTTAATAAACAAATCACGCTGATTAGTAGTCTTCCATTTTTCTTAGACTTACGCTAGTTTTTGTTTTAAGTAGGATGGAGCCTTATTGTTTTATACAAATTAGGAATTGACATCTATTTCGGTATCTCTGAAATAAATTTTTAGTCAATTATGGCAGTTTCTATTTCATATAGGTTCCCTTTGGCCACATTTGTATTACCATTTTGCTAGTAAAATATATTCCAAATAAAGCTCCTATGTAATAAAGGTGTTTGCAGATTTGGATAATTTATCCAAGTTCAAAGATTTGCATTATATTTAAAAAAATTTAGACAAAAATATTAAGCTCAAAAAATAAATTTAAGCAAAAAAAATTAAGTCAGTTTAAAATTGGGTCAAGCCCTTACTCATTTTATAATTATATAATATATATTAGTTTTATATTTTTATCTAATAAGTAATCATTTTATATAAAAATACATATATATAATATTATAGTGTAAATAATAAATAATTTGCTAAGTTATTTAAATTTTGAAACTTAATAAAGGAAAAATATCAAGTTACTAAAATTCAATTTTTAACAATATTTTAAAAAAATAAATTAGAAAAAAAATATGAGTAAGCTTAAATATGTTTGAACTATCCATTTACAAATATAAATAATTTAAACAAAATTTAAGCTTATATTTCAAATCATTAATAAATATAAATTATATTAATACTATACTCAAACTTTATATTAGCTTGATCTACAAATACCTTTACCATATACATTTGAATAAAAAATGACACTCTCTGTATCATTCAAAAACATAATGGTTGCTTATTCATGATAGCAATATATTTCTTATCAAATATAATAAGAGATTGAGTCGAGCACAGTGGAAGGTCTTGTCAGTTGCCTGATAGAAATCTACTGAATCAATATATTCAGGAAAGGTTGTCTCAAATGAAAAAAGAAGATAATTTGTTAAAAATGACTGTTTTTCGTTGGAATAGTTTTTCATTCATTTGTACGAGTTATTAGTTATATGGTGAGCTGCTCCTCTGTAATTGTTATGATTAATCGATTGACCTCAGAGAATGGCCCAGGGAGGACAATGGATTCCAGTTCATAGTTACCTATTCTCCCCCAACGAACTATGTTTCGGTTAGTGCGTACCAAAAAGCAGTACATTTCCTTCCCGAAATGCGGCGATACGCGTATCAGATTCGTCAGACATAACGGTAGCAGCAGAAGGAGATGCAGGCAGTGGTTAAGGATAAAAAAAAAAAAAAAAGAAAGAAAATTATACACAGCGCCATAAGTTTCGGAGAAAATAAGTAGCGGGCAAAACGAGGAAGGATGCAGCTGGCAAATTAGGGCATATTAAATGTATATTTGGGCTTGAAAGTTATAGGCCCAAAGTATTTAATTTTGGAACATTTAAAGGTTTAAACCCAATTAAAATAAATTTTAGATTTTATTTTATTGTTAAGCTTTTTTATAAATATATCAAAATTATATAAAATTGATAATAATTAAAAATTAATTTGATAAATAAATTATTCTAAAATTTTCATGAAATTTTATTATACTTATAAAAAATAGTTACTAAAATTAGTGTATGTATCCCTCGAGCGTTTTATGACTCCAAATGGGGCGTACCATGATTTTAAATAATATACGAAGTATACCCTAGCGTATCCATATTTTGAGAAGTGATTTACCATATCCTTGTACCTGTGTCATGTCCCTCCAATATCTCATTTGTGGTAACTTTTTTTCGAGTCATTGCCATCCCCAGAATGGCCAAAACAACTACAATGTCAAGAGATTCTCATGAAGGGTCAAGGTTCATAATGTTTTCAACTCCCTATGAAGATTAGAATCTTGGGTTTTCTAATATGTCAAGCTTCTGAAACTATGATCAAATGTCTATCTAAATCTTTTAAGCAAAACTGGATCTCTGACTTCTTGTTAACAATTTTTATAACAAATTTAGTGTGTTTTGTATTATGAGTTATTGTAAATAAGTTTGAAACAATCCTAAGCTGGTTTTCTAGCAAGAAACATTAAATTAGTGATGTTTGGATATCCTCCCATGTTTGAAAAATTCACATGAATTCCAAGACCTTTATTTTAAGTATTCTTAGGAAAAGTGCCTTCACAATGATATTTGGTCCTAATTTGGACTAAACTGTAATAATGTAACAAATCAATATCAACATACAAGGAGGATTAGATTAGTATAGGTACATAAGTCGTAGACACCCTATTTTATCTAGGTCAATGTTTAAGGCATTAAACATCACCATCAAAGGCACCATCGGAGTCATTCAAAAAAGCACGAATCAATTCCCATTAATCCAGACTATGGTCAAGTGTTTGGAAAGTTAAAGGTATGGAAAACTGATAATTTTGTAAAAGGGTATGGATACAAAGCCTTCATGTAACCTAAAACCCCATTTATTGTATCGATGCAAGAGGTATTATATCAATACAATGCTAGGTGTATCGATAAGGGTATTTGTATTGATATAGGTTTATTTTATAGCTAAAATCATGAATTTTGGCCAAAATATATCGATACATAAGTGGGAGTATCAATACAGCCTTTATGGTATCGATATAGGCCATCTGGTAGCGATACATCAAGGAAATTTTGCTTTATGTAAATATATAGAAAGACAAAATTTACTCTATCTATTGATACAAAGTTTTTTTTATTGATACAGAAGGCAACTTTTGCATAATTCGTGCCATTTCAACCTTTGTGCCATTATTCTAAAAATCCAATCTAGCAACATTTCTAGCACCATAAATCATCAAGATTCATAGCAGGCCTCACCATTAGACTTATGATTGGGTTTAACAAATTTTTGAGGCTCAAAATGGCTTAAAATGGGACATTTTCATGAAAAACATGGTTTGTTTAGGGGCATGCTTGGCTTTTCTCCATTTAAAGATTGCATAAACCTCTCTGCTCCACCACACTGCTTGTGATAGCCAATTGAGCATAATAACTAGGGCTGCAGTGTGGTACATGAGGAAATTCAAAGATATACTTGCTTTAGCTTCAAAAAACATTGGCTGAGCATTAGATTAAAAAAGATCAAACTTTTGCTCAGCCAAGACACTTTTTTTTTTACCTCTAACACTCTCTAAAAGTATTCTTTAACACCAAAAAACCAAAAAAAAAAACACTTTCATTCTTAGAGTCCCTAAAACCACTACCACCAAATATCTTTCCAAAACTCTCTATTTCACTTATCATTCCTCACAAAACCTCTCCATTGTTAGTACATCCCTTAAGCTCATTCCTGGTTACCTTTTCTTGCTAATGAATGGCAAAAGAAAGGAAAAAAGTAAGCCATAAGTATAGAGGCTTTTCTACTTAACATCGCTTTGAAGTTTTTGGTATATTTCCTAACTTTTCTCTATTCATTTACTTGCCTTTTTGCATTTTCATCATTTCAATGAGCCAAATCCATGTAACCTGATCATATTTTTAGGAGTTTCATGCATTTTATGGCCTTAGTTATGGTAGACTTAGCATTTTTGGTGCTTTGCTAACCCTGTATAATGTTTAATTAGGCTCATGTGCTAGCTTTGCTTTAAATCATGTTTTGATGCTATCTAAAAATTCTAGCATGCTTTCTCTTGGTTACATGTTCTTATCATTTCTTATGGCATAACTCTCGATATCACTCATGAATCTAACATCTTTAAGTACTTTCTTGCTTATTTTCGTGCATTTTTGTCATCTTTTTTATGTCAAAATGTCATCTTGTTGGTTTAGAAATGCTAACAATATACATTGTTATGTATGTCACATTTAGTTCATATCATGTTTGTCAAGATTCTTGTTTGTTTGCCATAAAAATTCATTTTTCAAAGAGAGCCCCCAACTTAAGCCTATATTACCTCCTATAAATGGAAATTAACATAGATTTGATGTTTTTACTAACTAGAGTTGCAAGATAGCCTGAATATGAATCCTAAGCAGCTAGACTTAAAACGTGAGTGCACCTTTCATTCATATATATCTATATATCATTTTTTTATTTGTAGCGGTCATATCACTATTATTTTTTCCTTTTTTTAAGCTTGGGGAGTAAGTCGCTTACTTGACTTAACCTTGAAAAATCATTACAAAATGACCATTTATTATGGAGTCGCCATCTATCTATTTTGGCTAGGTGAGATTGGTTACCTATTAGAGTTTGTATTTTAAAGTTTATGAAACCTTGAAAAAACAATTTCAAGGTATGTACTTATACCAAAGATCACATGAAAGGGTCGAGGATCAGTTACAATCACAAGTAATAATCGATCGCTCTTATGATGCCTAACAATTGGTATTAATCAGGTGTTAATATTGTCCTCACGTGCTTGGCCTTTAAAACTTCAAACGATCCGAAGGGTAGAACGCACTCGTCTTAAAATAAATTATGGTTGGTTATGGTCGAGCCTCTAAACTATCCCTTGATTAGGATTTGGATTAAGTGTGATAATATGAAGGGGATTGGGACCATCAGACAAATTACTTATCCAACTGGTTTCGGATGGCCACCATGAAGCAGCCAAAAACTTGGAGTTGCCACTGATCATTTTATGCTAGGCAAGATCAAATGCCTATTGAAAACAATATTACAAGTTACAAAACTCAAAACACTGATTTCAAAGTCTACGAAGTCCAGAGGTTCATTGGTTGAGCTCAAGAGTTGGTTACGCACAGGGAAGGATAAGCATCCTTATGATGCCTGAAAGTGATAACTACTAACTATGTCTCACTTTGGTCTTGGTTAAATCGGTTCCATTTGGTTTTTATTTAGATATAATCCTTTTTAATGCATGAAGTTTTGAAAAATGAAAATATTCAATTTTTTAACGAAAACTAGATCACTTATACACCTTGGAGATATGAGGAACATAGGGATTTTTGTGAGAGTGATGTTTGGATTATATTTTAAAAGAATTGAATGTTTCATATTATGCAGTAGGGAGATATCAATGCGAAACATTGCCTTGTAAATTTTATTGGAAAATGAATTTTAAATATAAAGGCATAATAGTCACCACAAAAGGAAAACAAGTTAGTAAGGTGAAAAATGAGAAATATAACACTATCATAAACAAGCAATCACAAACAAAAGAACGTAAAAAAAGGGGGTGTTTGAAATGTGCCTTATAATTGCGTTCAGTTATTGAAGAATAACTAATATGACAATTTTAGAGATCGATCTAGATTCGGTGGTAATTTGAAGAACAAAGATAATTTTTATCAAAACAGTTTGAGGCATCCAGAAGAGAGATAATTTTAAGTTTTTAACGTAAAAGCAGGGTTGGACTATCTCCTCTGACAACCGTATTTCTTATGAAAGTGACTTTCATCATTAGTTGTTTCAACTCTAAAATTTGTTTAAATCTGATCATAGGCCCAAGCCAAGGTTTACAATGTTTTATGATGATTTCTTAGTGCCAAAAACATGTTTGAATTAAACTTTCAAAGGTTAAAAATGGTTTGAGCAAAGCAAAATGCCTTAGTGTATCGATACAAAACATGTTGTATCGATACACAAGGTAATTTTTACCCTTAAGTATTAATACAAGGAGGTGTGTATCGATACTAAGAGCAAAAATTATTTTTCATCTCGAGACCTAGAGGTCGATATCGATACTCCACGGACTTGTATAGATACTCATGCTTGTGTATCGATACATTTTACCAAAAATTACAACTTTAGCTACTACCAAGGCTTGTATTGATACAAACATGCCAGGTATTGATACCCGACCTTAGGTATTGATACAAAATCTAGTATCGATACTACATGTGAAAATTCAAGTTTTTTGCACTGTAAAGGCCTCGTATCAATTCTCGTGTACCAATATAACTTGCACATACCTGTGGCTTCTTGAGTTTCCTTAGTCATAAACAGTGATAAATTGACATGTGTATTCATTTGAATGACCCTGGTGAGACCATGAAAAGTAGCCTTTGATGTCGTGATTTTATATCTTTCTTTAATACAACCTATAGGCATTTTAGACCTTTCTAAAAAGTTTTTTTCACCTCGCATCTGTTGCTGAATAGTGCCTGTGACATGGCATCTAACAATCGTTTGGCAATTTTTATTTTTATTTTATGATTTTATCACCTTTTATCTAACTCCTAGGATACCAAAAACTGGCCCAGGCAAAAATGAAGTGTCTATAGTTGCCTCTCTTTGGCAGTTGCTAAGTATTAGGAATAGGACAAAGATAAATAGACACCATTTTATTTAGATGGGATGATGGATTTGTATGCCTGCTGAGAAGTGGAGAATTATTTAGTATCATGTCAAGATGGGTTAAACAATTTACAGAAAAGAAGATTTTAATGAGTTTTGTAGGGTTTGACCTCCCTAGTAAGTTATTTTTTGATTTTTTTTCAAACAGATGCTAACAACTTATGTGGGGTTCGAAGTAGGTAAAGAAGGATGTCCAGCTTTTCATGGACTAAGGTAAATAGGTGCCACTAGTTTGTGTGGGCTTTAAGGTAAAAAAACATCCTACTCTTTAAGGACTGAGGTAGGTTTTGTGGTGCCATCGGCTTGTGTGGCCCTTGATAAGCATCCTACTCTTTGAAGGCTAGGATAAGTAGTTGCCACCAGATTATGTGGCCTTTAAGGTAGGGAAGCGTCCTGCTCTTTAAGGACTGGGGTAGGTAGTTGCCACTAGCTTGTGTGGGCTTTGAGGATGAGAAGTGTCCCGCTCTTTGAGAACTAAGGTAGGTAGTTGCCACTAGCTTGTGTAGGCTTTGAGGTAGAGAAGTATCCCGCTCTTTGAGGACTGAGGTATGTAGTTGCCACTAGCTCATATAGGTTTTGAGGTAGGGAAGCATCCTACTGTTTGAGGATTAAGGTAGGTAGTTGCCATTAGCTTGTGTAGGCTTTGATAAGTGTCTTGCTTTTTAAAGATTGAGGCTTTTTGAGGTTTCTCAAAATTAAAAATTATACCTTATGTTCCACATAAATTTGACATATGTATATGAGAGCTGATGCCTGTAAGATGTTAAATGCTGCATAATGCATGATGATGCAAATGCCCGCCTAATTAATGCAAGGGTGATAACTTTAAAGGCCTAATTTGATAGCTGGTTTTGAGCTTTCTTTGGCTTTAATGAAGTGGCCTTTTACCTTGGGTTCATCAATCTTACTCTAGATTTCCAGAGGTTTTAAATGTCAAGGTGGTCCCTTCTTTGAAGGTATAGAAGCTCTATAACCACTTACTAGGAGAAGGTTTTAAGCAAATTTTTAAGATTTAGAGTCCCAGAGCAAGATTGGTTATGGCCCTCAGAGTTTAACATGAAACAAAACTCTTGCAAAGTTCTATCTTTTGTAGTAATGCTAGGAAATCCTATTATCAGTTTTGTCTATTTATCAAACATTATCAATTAAAAGATAAACATAATGCAACATGGAATGCAAGGTTACAAAAAGGTTTTGCAAAAAATCAAATAGTTATATTTTCATTCAAAGAATATGGGTATAAGTTGTGACAAACTTATGAGATTGTAAAAAAATTTTGAAATACAAAAGAGATAAGAGAGGAGTTTTCTTGGTCAATTGGTTTTGATGTTGCTGAAAGAAATTCTTCCCTGACCACTTTCGAAGATTTCTCTTGAGCAATTAAATATTTTGGTGTTGGCTGAGTAATAAGAAGATTCCTTTAATTGCCTTATAGTGGCATGGGGCCTCATAGTTAAGTAGTTCTCATTTTTTGAGTGCATGTATGGATGATCTTTTGGTGGGGTTAGTCAACATAGAATAGAAAGGTTAGGTTATGAATTAGGGTCTTCAATATGAGGAAGATTGGTTTTGGGCTAATGATGGTTTGGGCTTGGCTTTGTTTGAATGAAGAGGTCCGATCATTTAAGTAGCACTCTTGGGTTTTAACTTATGCTAGTTTTTTTTTTTCTCATTCTCTTCTTGTTTTTATTGTTTTATCCTGTATTTTTCCTTTCTTTTAAGATATTCTTCTTTCTTTCTTTTCTTTTATTGGTGGCAAGCGGGACTAAAAGGATGCCTTTTTGAGATTTCATCCTAAAATCAATTTAGGCATAGTATTTTTTAACGAAATTAAAGTTCACGAGATTAGATAGGTCACTGTTATTTATCTTGGTTAAGATTAAGGCTTCTTCAAAGACTACATATTTCACCACGTATAGCCCTTACCAATTTGGGGTTTATTTTTTGTGAGTATATTTATGGATTAAGAGAATTTGTTTAAGCACCAAGTCACCTTCTCGAAAATGATGAGGATGGACCTTTTTGTCATGGGCTCTCATTATGCACATTTAATACATCTACCCATGACTGATGGCTTTGATTATTTTCTTTTCAATTAGATTGAGCTGTTCCTATTAGTTTTTAACCCATCAGCCTTTTTAAGTTATGATTCCCTTAAAACTCTAAGGGAAGGGATTTCAACTCTATAGGTAAGATAGCCTCTATATCATAGACTAAGGAAAATATGGTAGTACTTGTAGAAGTTTGTATAGTCATGCGATAAGCATGTAAAGCAAAAGGTAACTTTTCATGCCAATCTTTGTACATCTTAGCCATCTTTTCAACTATCTTCTTGATATTCTTGTTGGTTGCTTTAACTATTTTATTCATCTTTAGGTGGTATGGAATGGAGTTTTGATGCTGAATCTTGAACTGAAAGTAGATTGCTTGCATCATCTTGATTTTTAAGTTGCATGCATTATCAGTAATGATTTGTTCCATATCTATAGAGGATGTCTTGTTTCATAAATTTGCACAAGACAGATCTGGTGACTTTGGCATAAGAAGTTGTCTTTACTAAAATAAAGCGATGCTTATTAGAAGCCTTAGGGATAATCGGTCCAATCATGTCCATGCCCCATAGAGAAAAGGGCTATGGAGCTACCATAACATGTAAAGGTGTTGGTGGGACATGGATCATGTCAGCTTAGATTTGGCATTTGTGACATTTTTGAGCATAGTAATGCAATTCTTTTTTAGAGTTAACCAATAATAACTTAATAATATGACTTGTCTTGCCATTTGGTGTCCATTATCATGCATACAACAAATTTTTTTCGTGAGCTTCTTCAATGATTCTTTTAGCTTCAGAGGCATCCACACATTAGAGTAACACCTGGTCCTAACCTTTCTTATATAAATTCTTATTATCCAAAATAAAGTTTGTAGCTAATCGACCGATAGTTCTCTTATTAACTTTAGTGGTGCCTTCTGGGTACTGTTGATCCTTGATGTACTAAAGGATGTCATGATACCATGACAAACCATCATTCTCCTCTTTAATATTCTGGCAATGTGTCGAGGTTGAATAGATACTCATTTAGATAGGAATAATGTCTGATTCTCGATTGACTTTAAACATGAAAGATAAAGTGGCTAAGGCATCGACAATTTGATTTTCCTCTTGAAGTGGATGTTGAAAGCTAATACATCAAACTTTTTCTTGAGCTTCGATATTAGATTCCTATAGTGGATTAGTTTAGCATCATGTATTTGCCATTCTCCCTTTAGTTGGCAAATGATGGAGGTTGAATCTCTAAACACTTACAGTGTTTGAAGGCCCCTTTTAATGGCGGCTTAGAGTCTCATGATGCAGGCTTTATATTCTGCTATGTTATTAGCATAATCAAAGTTGAATTTGGCTATGAAAGGGTAATGGTTTCCCTTGAATGAGCTGAGAATTACCCTAATTCCATGCCCTAGTACATTTAAAGCTTTACTAAAGTACATTCTCCATGATAACCCATACTTGATCGTGTTCCCACCTCAAAAATGCATATTAAGTCTTTATGATGGAACTCTGAGTTTAACGGTTGATAGTCATCCATGGCTTAACTTGCCAAAAAGTCTACTATTGCACTACCTTTAATGGCTTTTTGGCTCACACACACAATGTCATACGACGAAAGCATAACTTACCATTTCGCTAATCTCTTGGACAAGGCAGGGGCTTCGCACAAATACTTCATGGGATCAAGCTCGATGATTAACCATGTAGTGTGGTGCAACATGTATTGCCTTAACCTTTAGGCTGTCCAAGCTAAAGCGCAACATAGCTTCACTATGAATGAATAATTATTTTCATATTTTGTAAATTTCTTGGTCAAGTAATAGATAGCCCATTCCTTCATTCCTGATTCATCATGCTATCCTAATACGGAGCTCATCGACTTGTCTAGGATTGATATATACATGATTAATTATCATCTAGGCACTAATGGCATAGGTACAAAAGGGTTTGAAAGGTAATGTTTGACCTTATCGAAAGCTTTTTGGCATTCTTGATCTCATTCTCCAAGATTTTATTTTTGCAGTAGCCTAACGATCGGATTACATTTGTTGGTCAACTAAGATATGAATCGAGCTATGTAGTTTAATCTTTCTAAGAAACTTCTCATTTTCTTTTGAGTTTGAGATGGTGGTAGGTTTTGAATAGCCTTAACCTTGTCAGGATCCACCTCTATTACTTTCTCACCTATAATGAACCCTAATAATTTATCAAAGGTGATGCCAAATATGAATTTGGCAGGATTTAGCTTGAGCTTAAGCTGGTATTTATGCAACAGTTTAAAGAGTTTTCATTGATTGGCAGCATGTTCACTCTCTTTTGTTGATTTGGTGATAATGTCATCCATGTAGACCTCTATTTCTTTGTGCATAAGGTCATGGAACAATGTTAGCATAGCCCTTTGGTAAGTTAGTCAGCATTCTTTAAACCGAAGGCATCACTTTATAGCAGAAGGTTCCCTACATGGTCACGAAAGTAGTTTTTTCCATGTTTTCAGTAGCTATTTTGATTTGATTATAGCTCGAAAACCCATCCATGAAAGAAAATAATGGATTTTTGGTAGTGTTGTCTACTAAGGTATCAATGTACGGTAGAGGAAAATTATCTTTAAGGCTGGCTTGGTTGAGGTCCCTATAGTCCACATATATTCGCACTTTACCATCTTTCTTAGGACCCAGACTATATTGGCTACCCATTTACGATATTTAGCCACTTGAGAAATCCTGCTTCAAATTGTTTCTTAATTCTTGACTTCTTCCTTGATCTTAAGGAGCATTTTTGGTTTCATCCTCCTTAACTTTTGCTGGATTAGTTTACATGCAAGTTTGAGAGGAAGTTTATGAACTATAATATTGGTATCTAATCCATGCATGTCTTGATCGAACTAGGCAAACACGTCTAGATATTCCTTAAGGAGACTTATTAGTTCAACTCGAATTGATGGCTTTATGGAGGTTTTGAGTTTACCCTCTTTCCAATCTTTATCTGTTCCAACGTTTATGGTTTCAGTGGGTTCTTTATGGGGTAATATTTAATTTTCTTCCTGTTCAACTAGTCTCAATAGGTCTTGTAGTACAAGGTTCTTTTAAGGATCCTTTTCAAATTTGACCCTATCAACATAGCTTGGCTGCTTGAAATCGATTTTTGAAGCTTCAGTATAAACATCGATGTCATCGTCATCAGAACACCTAAAAATATGAGAAAAACAATATGGGTGTGGAAAAATATGTGAAGAAAGGTCTAAGGTTGACAAGAACTATGAACACAAAGAATGAATGTAAAATATTTAGTGATTTTCATTGATAATACTTAATAAAAGTTGTCCATACAAAAGATCCTACAATGCTTTTAGGTAAGAGCATGTAGGTTTAGTTCATAGCATTACTTTGAAATAGACTTGAATAGTATAGGAATCTTTTCTCAGTCTAAACACTTTGAACAAACCCTGAATGGCATAGCCAGTCTCCTAAAATGTGATTGACATCTCTAGCGCATCAATCACATTAATGGATAAATCCTTGTTTAATATGAGCACAACATCAATAGAACCAGTATTTACATGTCCCCTTAGGCGAAAGCTTTTTTAAAGTGACAGGAACATCATTAGTTCATCCTCCGTGTCTCATCCTAACAAACGGGCCATCTTCTTCTCATGTTTTTTTAGGTTGTTTTCATTTTTGCCATGCATTGGGTTTAAATCCTAGCCCTCTTTTATCGATTTGGTTTGACCACTTTCAAGGATTCAGCAAATTTTTAAAGGCATTTTCCAAGTCCCTTTCTGGCCTAAGTACCTTTGCCGATAATCAACTTTAAACCCATATGAGTACTTTCTGATAAATGAGGCTGAACTATGGCAACCCTTCCTAGACATAGGTAGCATTTACAAACTCGAAAGATTGGAAAGAGGATTCTAGGATATCTTTGTCAGGTCTAACATATGGAGCATTAATTATGGTAGTAGCAATGATATCTTTTTCTCCTCTGATACTAATGACTTTATTCTCGATAGTGAATTTTGGTACAGCAATGATAGCTTTTAGTGCAAAGATGATGGCACTACTCCAGCAGAATAAATCCAAGGTCTTCCCAACATGCAGTTATATGATGCAGCACTGTCTATCACATGAAAGTTAATTTTGTAAGTACATGGGCTGATTTGGAGTGGAATGGTGATGTTCCCCACAATGTTTGTGCAAGTTTCATCGAATGCTTGCATAATCATACTATTATTCTAAATATGAGATGAATCAACAGAGAGCTTTCAAGCATGACATGGGCATTGCATTTAAAGCTGACATATTATCAATGAAAACTTAGGCAATGTGGTGCCTTTACAATATATTGTAATATGGAGGGCTTCGTAATTATGTCTTCCTCTATACAAAATTTCATCATCACTGAAAGATATGTAATTTTCAACGATGATGTTGTTTGCTAGGTGATCTAACTGACCTGTAAAGATGTTGGGAAGGATATAGGCCTCATTTAAAACCTTAAGAAGTGCATTCTTGTGAGCTTCATAATTTAACAGCAGTGACAACATAGATATCTTGGCTCATTGGTTGTTCAACTGGTCGAATGCTGTATTCACTATGCTTGATGAATTTGAGGAATTTCATATTTTTTTCTTGCTCATTGGATCTTTGCCAACTAACTACTTTGAATTTTTGTTACAGATTCGGTGCTTAAGAATCTAGATTCGCATTTTCTTGCTGATGCTATTCTTTATGCTTCTGAGGCGTAACATCGATCGCCCAAGTTAGGTGACTTGCCTTTGAAAGGTCAACACTTGCTATATGTTGGCTAGATTCTCCAATGATTAAGGCTTTGCTTTCATAGTTCCATGGAACTACCTTATCATCTTTATATAGGAAGGGAGATGGAAGTTGAATTATCATCTTTAGCAGAGGCTGAACAAGGTTAACTTTAACTCTCGGTCAATTGTGTACAAAATCAATGGCTTTCCAATCCTATAAGAAAGATTGCCCTTTTCTTCTTCTAGTTCATGGACAGATAATGTTGCATTTGCAAACTCAGTATATGGGGTTTACTTTTCATCATAAAATTTGATGCTACCCTTTTATCATCCTTTGAACCATAATGCAAAACTCTTTGCATGCTTGAAGAGTATGGCTACAAACAGTATGGAAATCATAAAAGTTGTCAATCTTTTCCTATGTCTTCTCGATCATATTAAGTAGCTCAGCTTGCACTAAGATTTGCCAAACCAAATCTTTTGGCGTTTGAACTTTTTCTATGTTTTCCATAATCTCATAGTTTTCTTCAATGCTTATTTCTTTTATGTCTAACTCATCACGAGTTTGAGACATGTTGGCTTTTGCGCTAGATTTTGATTGCTAGCTAGTCTTCATATTTCCTTTCCCTTTATCTTTACAAATATTTTTTATACTTAATTCATTTTTCATGGCCTCATCGATTTTCCCATCGAGTATGACCACATGCACAAAGTTCTTCGAGAAGCTTCTCACTACCTTTCATGATAAGGGGCTTGCAACATGCCAATGGATCTAACAACCATTTCTTTTACTATTAGTAAAAGATGAATTCGGGCAGCCTCCTCCATCCATCTTGCAGTGTACTGCCTAAAACTTTCAGTAGCATAGACAAATAGAGATTTGACCAGCAATGGGTCTCTCCTCATCAGTGGCTTTGATAGATAGATCATCAAGTCCATCCCACTCCTTATAGAACTCGATTTTAGACCAATCATCATCCTTTGGACCATTTCTAAGAATGACAGACAATGTTGAAAGTTGTGTTCTTGATCGGAGTGGCAGCAATATGTATGGACATTTTTTTGACTTTTGTTATCTGTTACTATTTTGATTTTCATGAAAGCTCGCCAGACCTTGCTCATTGGTGTTTTCACTTCTCCCATGCTTCTTTTAATTTAATAGCCTTTTTCATTGATTATCGCATTCATTTTCGGTTTAGCATGATTAGGGAGTGGATTGGGCCCCACATTGGGTCCAGGACCTTGCTTAATCTTGATCACTCCTTTTTCTAGTAAACCCTGCACCTTTCTTTTGAATGAAGTGTAGTTCTGAATGGAGTGGCCTTGCACTCCTATGTGGAATTCATAATAAGGGTTCTCATTATACCATTTGGGGTACGGTGGTCATCTTAGGTTCCTGAATATTAGAGCCACTAGTTTGCCTGCCAATAAGCGAGAGTAAATCTCTTTATACGAGTAAAGGAGTGGTTAAAAGTGTTCCCTTTTTCAAGATACTTGTTGGTTACTTAGAGCTCTTGCGTTATTCATATTGCGAGACGGTGCATTCTAGGCTATACTTTGCATAGAATTGGTGCAAAGTCATTCTAAAAGCAAACCCTGTAGCATGGGCTAGTTGCAGTGCTGATAAGTAAAGGGTAAGACCTATATTCAAAATGTTCAAGAAGTACATAGGATGTGCTGGATGCAGACTTTGATTAAACCTAGCATGACTTTTGCTAACAACATTCATTTCCCTATCTTTACCTTTATTTGCTGTCTTTTTGTTTGATCCAAGTGATTCCCCAATAGATATTCTACCACTCTTGATGGTATTCTCAGTTATTTCACCTGTTATGGCCATATCGGTGAAATTTTTTGTGGCACTCCTTACTAGCCTTTTGTAGTAAGGAGCTCGTAAGGTGCCAACAAACATAACTATCATTTTTATTTTAGTTAGAGGAGAGTGAACTTGAACTGCCTCTCTCTATCTCTGAGCATACTATCTAAAACTCTTAAAAGATTTCTTCTCCATGTTCATAAGAGAAAGATGATCCTGAACCTAATCAGACATATTCAAGGAATGCGTACACTAAGTCTACCCGTGTTTGAATTCTTGAAGGACCAAGTCCTATGTACCATCACAGGGCTGCCTCAATCAGACTATCCTAGAAGTAATGGATTAGTAACTTCTCGTTCTTTTCATGTCCCACCATTTTATGACAGTACATTTGAAAATGGCCAGTAAGGTTAGTAGTCTCATTATATTTTTCAAAATCAGGCAATTTAAACTTGGGTGGGATGATGAGGCTCAAAACTAGCCTTAATAACTGTGTCTATGATTCCAAATTTATTACTTTCTTCACGACTCAAAGGCTCTTCTCTAATTAGTGATATTTGTCCAAGTCCTTATCATTTTTTGAGGGCCTCTTTGCCTTCTCTTGCTCCATGTGCTCATCGAGGTCTAGGACTATAGGCCTTGATGATGAAGAGCATGTACCTTAAAATCCTTGAATTAAGTAGGACGCTATTGTAGGATTGATATAAATAAATGACTAAGATGGTAGGATGTTTGTTGCTAGAGGGTGCTGCCCATGTAATGCCCCTTCTTGAGCATTAGCAACCTTAGTACCATTATTCAAATTGTTTCAGGGTGGGTCGATCATTTCCCTATCTCAATTGCGCTCAATTTACCCTTTTTCCTTCAACGTATTAGACAGCAATTTAGTTAGCTCGATAATCTGTGCTTGTAGTTCCTCATTCTTATGAAGTGCTTTCTCTTGGGACTCTCTATGTGGGCCTAGTGACATTTTTTATCGCTTTCAATGATTGTGAGTGTTGTACCGATAGTGAACTGTAGATTCCATGTTTTGGATCACCTTTACTTTTAATTATCTTCAGATTAGGCCTTTATGGTAAGTTCATGCATATGTTTGATGTAATGAGAGTGAATACGCGATCACGAATGAATGAAAACTAGGAAAGGATTAGGTTAGTTATGCAAATACAAAAAGGATAATTGGGTAAAAGGATAGCTTCACCAATACATCTTTCATTAAAGTGAAAAAATATCTTAATTAAATGTGATTATATTCGAAATGCCTGACACGGTTACATTGCTTGATTACATGGTCCAAGAAATACAACAACTTTAGCTCATGGGCTTTAGTGGGTAAGATATCATGCAGGGATCAGACTACATCTATCATGTTCTCGATCTCCAATTGAGCTGCTTGGATGTTCTTTGAGATGATGATGATAGACCTAATAGTTTTGGCATGCGTGATCAACTACTTGAAGCCATTCTTGCTCCTACTATTCAAAGGCTTTTACTAGTACGTTGACTTGGCTTGGTGCTCTTGAATTTTGAGTGTTAGAACTCTATTTTTGGCCTGGTTTGCTCTCAAATCTTGGGCTTGAGACTCTAATCTTTCATTTTTTCCTTTGATAAGTTGATGCAAGAGCTTAGGTTTTAATAAACTTTTCCCTATTAACCCTAGCAGCTTCTTTCCATTAGTGTAGTTCCTTCTTAATAGTAGTAATTTTTGTCCTCTACTTGATTGATGACTTTTAAAGTCTTTGGGACTTGCTCGCTTTGTCAAGGGCCACATAGTCTCATTTTAAGCTCTCCAGATCCTCTTTGAAATTGTTTTTCTCATTGACATCCCTACTCATCTCGCCATCATTTAAATAGAGGTCCATTTTTAATTGACTATTTTCTCTTTTAATCAAGCGATCTCCTTGGCAAAGGTTGCCTTTTCTTGTTGAAACTATTGCTTGAGCAATTCATTTTGAAAGGAAATTCATCAATCGGCATTTATGATGTCTCGATACCACAGAAAGGTACGATGTCATTAATTTAACAGATCCTTCATTCATCATATCCTAAAGTCATACCATCTTTCTAATATCTCTCCATGCAGCGGGTTTGTTTCCATGCATGAAAGGCTAGTTGAACTTTCGACCTGTAATCGGGCTCACCACAATCAAATCCCATAACTCTAGGTCTTGGATGAAGGTGATAAACTAATAGCACCAGAACTATCAAAGGACTAAAAGAGGGGCATCACTAGTACTCCCTCATAATCCCATGAGTGGCATGCAGCTATAATCTCCACACTAGTATATAACCATTTATGGGAAAACCAATAGGCCTTGGATGTTACTACCTCCTCTTCCTTGCAGTTTCAAAACTTTTAGATCCATTGCTCTTTAGATTTGTCTTGAGGCCATTCCTTTTTAAGTACCTTAGAGATAGGGCTAAAGCTGGGTAAAAAATAATGCGATATCTTACTTTCTTCTGGGCCAAAGTGACTGACGAGCCAAATATGAAAGAGTGGTGCACACCCAATGAAATAACCCATACCCATGTTCTTACAAAAATTGAAAGCTCAAATAGTTTCGGTGATAATGGTTGGTGCAAGATTGATGTTGTAACATAAACGAGAAGAAACATCTACTACTATGGCTTCAATATAGCCTAATGTCTTTGGGAATATAACCAGACCATATATCACCAAAATATAGATATCTTGGATTTTTCAGACTTCAACAGTACTTGCCATTATTTTTTTCAAACTAGCCCATGAGATGTATTCATTATTCCCCTTCATTTTTATATGACTCTCAATCCAAGACTCTATTACCCTAAGGATTTGAGCTAATCATTTTTTGAAGGTTAAAGGATTTAACGCTTTATAGTATATTCTATCAACCTTTGCCCTCTTAATGTTGAGTAATGCGGTGTATTCATCGATCATGGGGACCAAATCTTTATGATTCAAAATGAAACACTAGTATTCTATATTCTAAAATTGAGAGGTTACTTGCAACATACCAACATCCAAGCGAACTTGAAGTAGAAGAAGAATGTTTTCATATCTTTTAGTGAATGATTCCCTTTTAGTATTATCTCAAGTGGTCCATATAATCCTTAGATCTTGCCAATCATTTTGACGGTACCCTATCTTGATCCTTTCATGCACTATTGAGACATGCCTTAGTTTAAGGATATCTTTATTTTCACGCTGTCGAAGCTCTGACCATGCTCAAACTTATTCAAAGGGCTTCAACTCTGAAGTGGACTGTTGCTCCATGACAGACGCCTCTTGGTGAACACTGATCCATTAGAGCCAATTATCCCATGATGGCAGTAATTATGATGAAATGATGCATGGTGAAAAAGAAAAGCAAAAAGAGAACGAGCTAGTAACCAATATGAAATAATAGGCTAAAGATAAGAAAAAAGAGTAACAATAGAAGCGTATCACAAAATTTCCTCGAGAATAAGCGGTATGAAACCTAGGGGCAGACGTGATGATCTTGAATGTTGAGGAATTAAACAGGTAGCATACTGGTGTATCTTTATGAAAATTGTCTCTTCACTAAGTAACATGATACTTTGCGAGGATTAAGATTGATCGTCTATACAATGACGTTTGTTCATGACCATTTATGGTAAGTACATGCTAAGCTATCATTCAGGTAGTATGACAACTTATTTTGGTCAGATATAACCATTTTAAGATGGCATTAAGGATAATGGCATTCACTTGTCTTTACCTACTTATTAAAGAGGATTTGGCATTGATTATAACGGCATATCCCAAAGAAATGATCATGATAATAAAATAACAAACAGGAGTGATGATGTTCACCCATCACGCCTGCATAACCATGGTATATAGGAGTAAAGGTAAGAAATGTTTCCCTAAGTAACCCTAATTTACGGGTTACTCTAACAGCATTTGGCATTGCTTGACATGGTTTAGCTCTTAGAATTCATTATATGGGTCTAAGTTGATGCCTGCTTTGCTATCTAAATCACTCTTTTGTCTGGTAAAAAAAGTCAAGGCACCTTGATCCTGGGCCCATCGTGGGATTTATAGAAGGGGTTCGATCCGTTGGATGTATTTTTCTTAACCAAGTGCAGAGGGGTGCTCACGAGAGACATAGGTAATTTACATCCTAGAAGGTCTTGCCATGCCTATATGAAGGGTTACTCATAAAGGTGGATGGCTCACTTCCTCCTAATAATTGGGATACTAACCATATCATGGTGTATGGTAGGAATCTCATGCAAATGCAAATGCACAGTGTGTGTTGGGGAAATAATCAAACCTTTTTATTTCACTCCCATATTACCATCTTTATTCAAATCAATATTTATTTGGGCATAAATAATCCCTAAAAATCACTAGGCAAAAACATAAATAATAGAGATTAGTAGGCAAAAATAAAATAGCATTATATCTAAATAATTATGGAGATCGAAAAACCAAGAACCCAGTGAAAATTAGGTACTTATAAGTCTAACTCTCTAAAATAGTCCCTAGAGGAGTCGCTAAGCTGTTGACATGTGCTCGACCTTTAAAACTTCAGACGATCTGGAAGGCATAATGCACTCGACTTAAAATAAAGATGGTTGGTTATGCTGGAGCCTTTAAACTATCCCTTGGTTAGGATTTGCATTAGGTGTGATAATATGAAGGGGATAGGGACCATTGGACAAATCGCTTATCCAACTGATTTTGGATAGCCACCATGAAGTAGCCATAAACTTGGAGTCAGCACTGATTATTTTAGGCTAGGCAAGATCAGATGCCTATTAAAAACAATATTATGAGTTACAAAACTTGTAACACTTATTTCAAGATCTATGAACTCCAGAGGTTCGGTGGTTGGGCTCATGAGTTGGTTATGCTTAGGGAAGGAGAAGCATCCCCATGACGCACGAAATTGGTACCTACTAACCATGTTTCACTTTGGTCTTGGTTAAATTGATTCCATTTGGTCTCTATTTAGATATAATACTCTTTAATGCATGAAGTTTTGGAAAATGGAAATTAGAGTTTTTTAACGAAAATCAGATCACCTATGCACCTCGGAGATGTGATAAACATAGGGATTTTTGTGAGGGCAATGTCCGGATTGGATTTTAAAAAAATTTGACATTTTTTATTATTCACTAGAGAGATACCAACATGAAACATTACCTTGTAAATTTTATTGGAAAATAAATTTTAAATATGAATGCATAATAGTCACCACAAAAAGAAAACAAGTTAGTAAGGTAAAAATAAGAAATATAATAATATCATAAGCAAGCAATCACAAACAAAAGAACGTTAAAAGGAGCTGTGATTAAAATGTACCTTATAATTGCCTTCCATTGTTGAAGAATAATCAATATGACAATTTTACAGACCAGTCCAGATTTGATGGTAATTTGAAGAACAAAGATGATTTTTATCAAAACAATTTGAGGTATCCGAAAGAGAGACAACTTTAAGTTTTTGAGGTAAAAGCAATTAGAGTATCCTCTCTGTAAGGTGGTTAAAGTATCCCCTAAAATAAAATCATAAAAATATTTAATAATAAAGAAACTTTGTATATTTTTAAAAAAATAAGGTTGGAGTATCCCCTCAAAGTAGGGGGTTGGAGTATCCCTTAAACTGAAAGCGATTTAGGAATGAGAAAAAAATTTTGAACTTTAAGAAAAAAGGGGTTGAAGTATCCCCTTTAAGTAATAGAGCTGGAGTATATCCATTAGCAAAAATTTTGATATGAAATCCCATTTTTTTATTTTAATCTTGATCTGGGTCAAAAAGGGTTAATGTTATGAGGGGAATCAATCGGACGTATTTCAAGATGTCTGAACGTCTCGATAAAAGAAGATTTAAAAATTAGGTAAAAAACAAGGGATAACATTATGTCCCTTTTATTCCTACTGTTTTCGCGTATGTTCGAAAGCTTCAAGGGGTAAATGGCGTACCTTTGAAGGGGTAACTCAACAAGGTTTAGGATAAAAATTTGCTAAAAATTCTAGAAAATCCTTTTTTAGACATAATTAATTTTCAAAGTTAGGTTTGTCTCAACACTGGCAACATGTACAATTAAAAGGGCATGATGGATTCCAAAAAATGATTTCAAGCTTATCCATGATTGTTAGATTGTAGATAATACCTTTCTGGAAAAGGACTCTTTTGAACTTTTTGGAAAAATATTTGGAAATTTCGTAAAAATCATTTGATGGGCCATAATAGCCCAAACAGAATGTTTCACGTTGGTTTTTGGGTTTCATATAGTAAAGATTCAAAAAATCATAACTCCCACATCCTGGATGATCCAAGGGAAAATAAGACCCCATTAGAAAGGTAATTCAATGCTCTATAAAGAAAAAATATTAGGAAAAATGAAGGGAATTATTTTATGTTTAGAAAATGATTTTTCAAGTTTAGACTACGGCGTTGCCAGAGTAAAAACAAGGTGGATTATCTGATATTTTGATTTTTTTGAAGATAGGCTTGGATGCATCCAAATGTCCATGACAGAAAGTAACACAAGCTTCATAAGCTCATTCCATAATCCTGGAGTAGTTTGGGATGATGAAACAACCCATTAACCATGTCACCAAAAAGAACACGAGACTCAAGACCAAGGATTCATACTAAAAAGGATTTCCTTTTTTTTTTTGAAAAATGAACTTATTTCACTATGAATCCAGAGCTGAAATGTTGATTTGCCCCCAAGATTGGGAGACCAATTTGATGAAAACATTAAGTCCATGCTAATTTTCACTTATTAAATGTAACATCAGCTTAACTTAGGGATGTTTCTAAAAATCAGTTTGTAAGAAATAAGCAAGCATTTTAATGGAGATATCATGAACAAAATACAGCACATACAAAGATAAACATGGATTA